>JAQBSW010001790.1:0-75000 GCA_029291075.1 Eudiplozoon nipponicum
AATATAATATAATATAATATAATATCTTCCACGATGCGATTTCAAAGCCAACTCACCATATATGAAATCTACCAAGACAGTGCATATTACAATGGATGACTAAATATGCTGAACCTTCTCAAAATTGACAATTATATATACTTCTGAGCACCTATTGTTCTATAAAATCCAAACTCTCTGAATTTGATTGATATCATTTGCCATATTTCGCGGTTATCATGATGTCAATCAATGAAGCATATTCGAATTATTTCTTATTAGGGCAAAGCCTTGTGCTTAAACGTACATTGGTTGCTCGGTCTGTGATAAAAATTACTTTTAATCAAGGTTGCGAACGTGATATACACCTGACCCATCATGCACATACATTTGTCAGTATAGATCAAGTATTGTATTGTTTGGAGATGGCAATTCATCCAGTAGACGGATTTCGTCCTTATTGGGAACTCATTACGCACTGTGCAAAATTTGCCGCGGTGACGGCTCAATCCTGGGCACGTTTGCTTTGGAATCTGGTGCTCTAACCACTGAGCCACCCTGCCGCACACTACAAACAATTTTAAGTCATATACTAACTAATCAATCTTGGTTAGTCTTTCCTTTACGTAGAGCCTATATAGCATCCATTTGGCCCTTACTTTCCAAGTAACTATCTCCAATCTCTAATCATCGAAGAGATAGCACGTTACATGGAGAAGTGGTATTGAAATGATCATTTACAAAATTAAACGAATATTGGTTTCATGGGTGGTGATAAAAGTTCTTATAATCAGGATTGCGATTTGAAATAAGCACCTGACCCATTAATTACATATACGTCAGTTTAAAATTAAGAATTATCTAGTGGAGAAATGGCAATTCACCCATTAGACCAAATAATCCTTATTGGAAACTTGTCATGTACAGTCCAGAATTTTCCACGGACAGGGCTTGAACCCATAACGTGGTATCTGTTTGATTATGACAGATTATGGATGGTTAGTTGGAACATTTGGGCTAAATGGATGCTCTATAGACTCCAAGTAAATGAAAGGCTAACCAAGACACATTAGTTAGTGTATGACTGAAAATTGTGTGTAGTTTGTGCCAGTGTGGCTGAGTGGTTGAAGCAACAGATTCCGAATCAGATGTGTCTAGGTTCGAGCCATGACGGAGTCAAATTCTGAACAGTACGTGATGAGTTCCCAATAAGGACGAAACTGATCGACTGTATAAATTGCCTTTTACGCACTACAAAAAATAATTTGTTTATACTGAAAAATGTATGGACATGATGGGCAGGTGTTTATATCATGTTCGAAACCTTGATTAAAAGTAAAGCCTTGTGCTGCCGCATTAATTTTCGTCTTTTATCTTGCTGTTTCGTTAATTTCGACATCAATCAATGAAATTATATATATATGTATATATATATATATATATATATATATATATATATGTGTGTGTGTGTGTGTTTGTGGCGAAAGCTAAAATGGTTAATGTTCGTGACTGCTTAGAAATTGTGCAGCTGACTTTTCCAGTCACGTACAATTTATGAAAAACTGCTCGTGGTGAGAGCAGCATATCTAACTTTGCTTTTCAAATGTAGGAAATGCGGTTTGATCCTGGCTAGTCAGTTTGCCGTCGTACTCTGATGATGATCATGGAAGGTTGAAACGCGTCAGTGCGTTGCGACTGGCGGTAGTTTTGTTATGCTGTTCGACGACTGGTTAAATAAAATGGGATTTGTGTTTACTTTAAGCACGCAAACTTTATTTAAAGCATTGTTACCACCATCCGCGCAATCAATTATTGTTTAATCAAGCCATTTGTTTAAATTCATCTGCTAGGCACCCTATGAAGGCCACGCCTGACGCGTTGTCTGGCAAAGGAATAACACTATCTCGATGTTTAGACAATACATTTTAAATTATCGATGCTTCGATGACCATGTACAATTTTGATTTACGCGGCTGGTGTCGACGACCTAGACATAAAAGCATCGCCACATATAATAATATATATTGCATTTTAATTAGAGAACTGAGCGAAAATCGGCTCCAACTCTGCTACTGTCAAATTTAATTTTGTCAGAAATGAAAAATACTCTTTCATATTATATATATATATGTATATATATATATATATATATATATATATATATCATACTATCATATAATTTCATTGATTGATGTCGAAATTAACGAAACAGCAAGATAAAAGACGAAAATTAATGCGGCAGCACAAGGCTTTACTTTTAATCAAGGTTGCGATCATGATATAAACACCTGCCCATCATGTCCATACATTTTTCAGTATAAACAAATTATTTTTTGTAGTGCGTAAAAGGCAATTTATACAGTCGATCAGTTTCGTCCTTATTGGGAACTTATCACGTTCTGTTCAGAATTTGACTCCGTCATGGCTCGAACCTAGACACATCTGATTCGGAATCTGTTGCTTCAACCACTCAGCCACACTGGCACAAACTACACACAATTTTCAGTCATACACTAACTAATGTGTCTTGGTTAGCCTTTCATTTACGTGGAGCCTAGAGAGCATCCATTTAGCCCTAATGTTCCAACTAACCATCCCTAATCTTTCATTATCAAACAGATACCCCGTTATGGGTTCAAGCCATGTCCGCGGCAAATTCTGGACTGTAAATGACGCGCTTCAATTTCCTAGGATCATCATCAGACTACGACGGCAAACTGACTAGCGAGGATCAAACCGCGTTTCCTATACTTGAAAAGCAAAGTTAGATATGCTGCTCTCACCACGAGTAGTTTTTCGTAAATTTTACGTGACTGCAAAAGTCAGCTGCACAATTTCTATGCAGTCACCAACATTAACTGTTTGTAGCTTTCGCCACACACACACAGTCACACACACACACATATATATATATATATATATATATATATATAAAACAACAAGCACCTGACCTTAATATTCAAAAGTTTCATCAACATGATATTCTTATCGACTGGCCAAGAATAACAAAATTCAACAACAATCTACTAGTATCCAGCCAAGAACAAACAGGCCCTCGACTAGAATCAACAAACGTACAATCGGATTGGCAACAAACTGAAGTGGAAATAACAGAGGCGCATACGATGACAGAAGTCTCCAAACAATGTGAGCGTTTAACACTGCAATCCACACTGGCGCTGTTACCATGTGAAAACTTTGCACAACAATGTGAAACGATCAACTATACTGGGAAAAATAGCACTTGTATATGTAACAGTGAACAATGCGCAGAAATGGTTAATTCTCAAGCCATCAAAACAATAATGACAAGATCTCAGATATATATATATATATATATATAGACAATACAATTTAACAATAATTGATTGCGCGGGAGGTGGTAACAATGCTTTAAATAAAGTTTGCGTGCTTAAAGTAAACACCAATCCCATTTTATTTAACCAGTCCTCGAACAACATAACAAAACTTCAGGCATGCAAACTTGTTTTAAATAAATGGCTTTATTTCCGGTCAGTAATTTGGATTAGACAATTAGTGCAATGCAGAAGACTGAATTAACCGATTTCTTAAGTTAGAATGAAAATTCACGCATGCGGAACAATTCGCATTGGCAAAATTCTAGACAATTCTTGAACAGCGACCAATAGGAACTAAACCCGTCTAGTGAGTGGATTGTCTGTTCTATAATGAAATTGATGTCGATATATACATTGCAACCTTGATTTAATTAATTTTTTAATCACCACCTGAACAACCAATGTTCGTTTAATTATATAAATGTTCCAATTAATTCCACGTCTCCAGGTAGCGTGTTGTCTGTTCTATAATGACATATTTGGGGTGGTTAGTTGTAACTTTAGTTCTAAGAGAATGCTATATTGGCTTCACCTAAAGAAAACTATTTATTATATAACAAATAATTAAATATATTATGTGGCAGAGTGGTTTTGTGTTAAGAGCAACAGATCCCAGAATCAGACGTGTTCAGGTTCGAGTCCATTCTGGACAATATTTAAAAAATTCCAAATAAAGAGCAAACCGATCTACTGGATGAATTGCCTTTCCTACATTATATATTTCTTAGATTTTACTGACAAAGGTGTATATATAACGGGATTGGTGTTTATGTCAAGGTCACAACTTTGAATTAAATAATTAGCATAAATTTCTTAACGAAGATGTTAAAATTTTGTTATTCCCTTGAGACTTTTAAGGAGAAGCTAATAAACGATTTCTTAAAGAAGTAAATCTCAGAACATATTTTTGGAATTTATGAAATTTGCAGCTGGATTTATGCAAGCAGAAGAAGCATGTTCCGACATTGAGCTTGAACTGGATGTGATGCACGCAATTGATTGGTTTCTGTTTTTCACACTCTCTCTGTTTACAAATTTCTATCTTGGTTTGCTTTCCAGCTTATATATAAAGATATGTTCATTAGTAGATATTTGAGGACATAACGAGAAAGAAGCGTTTCTTGGATCTGATAAAATATCTTTCTGTTTTTGCACAAAGGAGAGGTTCCAATGGATTTGTTAAAAGTTTATAATTATTTATTTTTCAAATTCTATGCATGATTTCGTGTCATGTTGGACCATTATATATATTTGTGCATATATGTGAATGAGTTTTGAAAATTTTAAACTTTGTGACACGAATTTTGAAGGTTTAGTCAACTCGTGTCAACTCGATATTCAAGTCATGACCAGCCATGTATATACGGAGATGGTCTGGAGAATTAGAACATCTTTAGGCGATATGCTTATTTGTACACTAGAGGCCGCTAAGTGATGCATTACTCTAAATCCGCTATTTAAACAAAAAGTTTTTATCTCTGAAAGTCTTGTTTATACTAGAGAATTACTTGATAAATTCAAAACAGTGACTAATTTTATTTTCTCGAATCAAGGTTGCGATCTTTCTATCAATATCCGACATATTTAGCACATACCTTTGAAATTATGAATTAAGTATTGTATAATTTAGGAAAAAGCGTTTCATTAAGTAAACCGTTGTTTTGTACTTATTGGGAACTCTTCACGTACTGGCCTGAATTTTCTGCGGACAGGGCTCAATCCTGGGCACGTCTGCTTCGGAATTTGATGTATTAATCGCTGCGCCACTCTTCCGCACATACACTACACAGAATTTTCAAATATATACTAACAATTGTAATTCAGGTAGTTTTTTTTTCTTTTATGTGGAGCTCATATGGCATCCATTTAGACCCAAAGTTCCAACTAACCATCCCCAGTCTGTCATTATTGAACAGACACCACACTACATGGGGAAGTGAACATTTATATAATATAAATATTATAATTATATAAATATATATATATATATATATATATATATAATAACATCTATAATACTCAAAGATGCAATCTTGATATAAATTACTGACCCATTAAGCACAAACATTTATCAGTATATATTAAGAATGTTAAAAAATGATAAGTTCCCAATAAAGACGAAAGCAGTCTACTGGATATATTGCCTTTTCTACGCCATAAAATTCGTAGTTTATACTGACAAATGTATGTACTTAATTGGTAAAGTCTTTATATAACGATCAAAAAATTTATTATAGTTCTTGTCACCGCCCGCGCAAACAATGTTTGTTTAATTATATA
The DNA here is from genome assembly GCA_029291075.1 of Eudiplozoon nipponicum. Lineage (NCBI taxonomy): Eukaryota > Metazoa > Platyhelminthes > Monogenea > Mazocraeidea > Diplozoidae > Eudiplozoon > Eudiplozoon nipponicum. The sequence continues at coordinate 5,619 of JAQBSW010001790.1, forward strand.
AATGTTCATTTTAATCCCACTTCCCCAAGTAAAGTAGTATCTGCTCTGTAATGACAGATTGGAGATAGTTATTCTTAATTTTGTGTCTTAATAGATGCCATGTGTTCTCCATCTGTAAATTGAAATGATTAGCAGTGTTACATTAGTTTTTATATGACTGAAAATTGCGTGCAGTTTGCGGAGGGTGTCTCAGTGGTTAAAGCACCAATAACGAATAACTAATGGTGACATCTGTAGACTTATTTTTGGGTCTGACAATATGAGCTCGTCGTTAGACAAACAAATAAGGCTCCATTAACTTCGTTGGCTCGGTCACGTTTTGCGTATGCTCTCATTTCGATTGCCCAGTAGAGCTCTGTACTCTCATCCAGCACCAAATTGGCGTAAGAAACAAGGTGGGCAGATTTGGACATGGCAGATACAATTGAAGTCACTTACATCCAAGCTGGGTAGTATAGGATCCATTAGTCTGCTAGAATGGGGTCCTCGTGCGCATCATAGTTCTTGGTTAGAATCCATTAGCGATATGGCATTGAATCGAGTTCAGTGGCGATCTTGTTGCAGATGTCTAGTAGAATCATCTTGTTAACTTTCTTCTCTTAGTAGGAAAAAGTTAGCTGCGAGGTTTGGTTTTTTTATAACGTGATACGGTGAAATCCGCAAGGAAGCTGTATTGATGATGTCGCCTTGCCCGAATGCTAACTTGGCCAGAATGGTGTTGTGGCGAGGTTTAGTCTGCCTCATTTCTGTGAGTTATCCTGATAAATTTACTCATAGTATCTACGTATTCATTCTCTATTCGCCTTTCTTTCTTTCTCGTAAATTTCACTAATAGTTTGTCTAAATTCACTTATATACTTTTTTTCACTCATTATGGTTATATGGCAGCTAAACATTAGTCACTTTTGACTTTTGCCTGGCTGGACATGATGCACCAGATTCCGAAGCAGACGTGCCCAATTTCGAATCCTGTTCGTGGCAAATTCAGGTCAGTACGCGATGAGTTCCTAATAAGGACGAAACCGTTCTGTCTAGACGAATTACCGATTCTACACCATACAATTCTTAGTTTATACTGAAATATGTAAGTAATTAATGGGTCAGGTGTTTATATCAAGACCGCAACCTTGAGTATAATAATTGTTATCACCACAAGCGCAACTAATTTTCATCTAATTCTTGTTCCGCGAAAAATGTGACAAATCAATATAGTTGATTTAAATAAAAATTAATATTAGCTATGCAAACGTTGTTCGCTAATCAGAAGCTTTTTCTGCAAAAAAGTAATCGTATAAATAACTTGATCTTAGTTGTCACTAACGCACTAATGGTTCCAGTTGTTTTATTTATGCAGCCTCCTTTAGTTGGTCCATTCTCACAAGTTTTGCAAAAATGACTAATGAAGCTATCTGTTTCGCATTTTTTTTCTTTTAAGTAATCATCTAGTTAAAACTTGAATAGATAGCTAAATCTAACGCCAATACTCTATAGTTATTGAAATATATTGACGATATTTTTTGACAAATTCTTCTTAAACCTACAAAATATTTTTGCATTTTATCAACATCTCATTTATAGTCAATCCTAGCAGTGAACTTGGAAGGACAAAATTTTGCTCCATGTTGTATCATTTCAATACTAGTTCTCTAAAGTGCTAATCAATTTCACATATTCAATTATTTAAACGCCATAGGCACAAAACTATGAAGCGAAGGCTAAAATTATAATCATTTACAGTTAAAAATTGTTGATTAGTACTAAATGCGACAAGAACTTACTTAATCAATAAAGTATTCAAAGGAAGGTTTTCTATTTGAAAAGGTTTGGAAGCTCAGCTTAGAATGTTGAAGGAAATAGCCAAAAAAAGCCTTACTACAAATATAAATATCCTTCAAACATCCTTCTACACTGTTCGACACGAACATCTATAAAATTTAGTTTCAGTTAATTTTAGTTGCGTAAACATCACAATTAGAAATTGCCACAAATTCATAAATTAAACAAAATTTCTTGGTATTAGAAAATTTGATTTTTAATTATTTTTGTTATATGGGTAGTAAAAAATTTATGTGTGCACTTACCTAATCCATGCCTCGACTATTTCGTTATTATTCACAGTTCTTCCATTGTAGAATGAGTATTTGGTACACATTTGTAAATATATTCATCATTTCCCAGATCATTATACTAAATAACGAAAATTGTTTCATTAAACCATATCAATGGCTAATGTCAAATTAGCTACTTACATCTAACCAGAATGGCACGCTTTCGCTTCTATGTGTGATCGTGTTCTTAACTGCGTTTAAATGTGTTGACCACTCATGTTAAAAACAATTGGATTTATTTTCTAATCAACATACAACACAATATGAGATAAATGATAAGATTGTTTGATCAGCAAGAAATAACCCAAATCAAGCCCTTATCCAGACTAGTTTCCGCCTGACTAACTGTGTTACGTAATCTTCTAAGTCTTTCATGTATGATAAATTTTATTAATTTATCTAAGTGAAACAGTATACCTTATTTGCACGCATCTCACTCATTTCACAGGAAATGACTTAATTAATGTTGCATGGCAATCGATAAAAATTTTGTTAAATGCTAAGCCTAATTAAGATATGAATTTAAAATAAATAAAGGTCAGACTAGAAAATTAGGAAAATTACATAGGAAAAGGATGATAATTCTAAGGTGATGTGATGTGTAAGATGCAAATGCATTGATATTTACTAAACTCAATAAATTTCATAAACTAATAAATAATAATAATAATAATAAAAATAAATAATAATAATAATGATAATAATAAAGGAATTTTTCGAAAAACAATTGTCAAATAAGCAGTAGATTTATTAGGCCATATATAATCTAATATTAATACAATTTTCTCAATAATTTGTTAGACCTAGCTTCTTATTCCGGCTTGTTAATTCGCCACTTGCATATGGAATATATCGATTTTTAATATCAAGGTTTTAGCAAACAAATAAATTCTCAATAAGTTGTGAAAACCTTAGATGTAGTTCTTTATAATATTAAACAAGTGGATTGAGGTCGGTCTTATGACAGAGTCCAATCTGTAAAATCGTGCAGATGTCTAAATATTTTAGGACTCCGTGGATTTCATGACATAACCTCCATCCTGATTAAAATTGTGAATTCAATTGCATAGTGCTTAAATAATTAGACCTCTGATGTTAAAATCTATTTATTTTTCCACTCGACCTACCGCAGAAAATGCAGTGAAAGCGAAGTTTTCTTCAACAGTCCAAGAATAACCCAAAATAACCTATCTTATGCGATTATTTTCGACTTCATTAGTTTAGCATGAGTAATTGTGTTACGTAATCTCATGAGTATTTCGTGTATGATAACCGAAGTGAAACTGCTTCAGCCAACTCCATTTTGATTTATATCTTATCATTCTCCTTATTTTCACTCAAACACAAAGTTATCCGTCAGTGAAAATTTCTTTTTGTTCTGACAGCAATTCAATCAATTGATCTATTGAACAAACACTAGGTAATGTATAAATGCAATTATGCTGCATACCTGTAACAAGTATCCACGATGATGTGAGTGTTGCATAATAATTTCGAAACGTATTTTAACCGCGTTACTGTTTACAACATAATGAGTATAATTTAAATCAAGTTTGCGAGCTTGAAATAAACACCAATCCCATTGTATTTCACCAGTCGTCGAAAAAAATTGCGAAAAATGAGTACTGCCCAGAAAAACTCTTTTTAAATCGATATAACTATAAAGATTAATATACAGAATGGAGAAAAATAATCAAAATCTCTCATAGGCTTTTTTACTTGTTAGGTTCATCAATACCGTCGTTGTATATGAGGAAAAAATAATTTCTGTTTATTTTAATGAAAGACAGTATTCAGTTTGGCGAATCAGAGCTCAGTTGTGTGATTGCTTTTAAAATGAAAATGCACAGTAAAAATAAATTTCTTTAAATTATGCGAGAAAGCGTGTTTGGAAGACACAACGGTCAGTGTGCTTTTCCACAAAACAAGAAATGATTGTTTAATTCTGCATGTGGTCCAATTTATGAGCATTTCCGAAATCGGGATTATGCTTAACCGATTTAAATGGGATGGTGGGCTTATTGCTTAATGATGGCAAAGTACGGTGATTATTTGATTTCTGCAAAAAGCTGACACTTTCCTACTCTTATTTGAAGGATTAAAACTAAATAAAAGCAATGACGCTAAATATTAGAAAGTATCAATTGCAAAGAACTATGCCAGAAATCTAAATGTATAGTATTTGTTCTAAACAATTGATACCGTGTAAGTCGTAATGCAATCATGGAAATGCCATGTGCAACGTACGCGAATTGACAACAAGAATTGCCCGTGTTATTTGAGGCGTATAACCTGACCACACACAAATAGAATTTATTTTTTATTCCCCAACGTGTAGTTATTTATTCTATATGATTCAGGCTAGATTAAATTCACGCCTAGTTTGAATTTTACAACTCTTATGCCGTTTGAAGGTGTGGTTGCAGCCCATGATATAGAAAATGTATTATTTCGTTAGTGTTTATCTTACTGAGCAACTTCTATATTTAAATGTATTATACTGTCGAGAGGGGGCAAGAATCCAGACAATTAAACAATAATTGATTGCGCGTGTGGTGGTAACAATTGTTTAAATCAAGTTTGCGAGCTTGAAGTAAACACTGATCCGATTAGATTTAACCAGTCGTTGAACAACATAGCAAAACTTTCGTTAATCACTCGTAATGACGCCTTTCGACCTTCTTTGATCATCAAAAAGGTAGGACGGCAAATTGTACCTGCGATTGACGGTAGTTTATTACGTTGTTCAAACGTGGTTTAAAGAATTTCTACCACCACCCGCGCTATCAATGATTGTTTAATTGCATTATCTGTTTATATGTTACGAAAGTTGGAAAAAGTGAATATTCGTGAGTGCATAGAAATTGTGCAACCGAAATTTCCAATCGAAAACAATGTATGCAAGACTACTAGAGGTGAGACCCGCATATCTAATTTTGCTTTCCATATATATGCAATGCGGTCTGATCCTCCCTAGTCAGTTTGCCACCGTACTCTGATGATGAACAAGGAAGGTCGAAACGGGTCAGTGCGTGCAATTAGCGGCAGTTTTGTTATCATGTTTGACGACTGGTTAAATGCAATTTGATCTTTGTTTACTTCAAGCGCGCAAATTTGATTTCAAGTAAGAGGATAGGGAAACAATTCGGTTTCGTTCCCCGTTATTCGTTACGTACATCGTAAATGCCACACATTTTATTTACCTGCAAGTTTTATATCAATAAAATCTGATTACTCGTCTCTGCATAGATTTCCATCATTATGGATATTTTGATCTTGACTTAAATTTTTCAATACTTCGATTGAAAAATTCTATACATAATTGTGAAAATCAAATATAGACTTTAGACTGCCGCAGTTTGAGAGAGAGAGAGAGCGATGTATGCTATTATGGATTTATTATCGATTTCACTTGCAAACCTGTGCGTAAGGTAGTGTTAAATTTCTAAGGCATTAAAAAGGTAAACACAAATTGTGCTACCAATTTTTTTTATTATCCAGCGTATTAGACAGATGTCGACACCTAAAGCGATAAATTTCCTCTATAAAAATGTGCAACAACATGCGTGCTGGTGCTTTTGCATGCAACGTTTCGCGATACATTTTTCATGGGAATGTTCGTTTTCAATTCTACATCAATGAAATAAACACTCTGCACATCGAGGCTACAGTTTTAAATTAAATTTTTTTGAAATTATTTATAGAATACAAAAAAAAGACAGTCATTAACGCAGACAGTTCCAAAATGGTGCAGACTAAATTTACCAGGTTCGAGCACACTTTAGTCATCCATCTAGCTATCCAACATCAAGCAAATTTATTGTCCATAATGTGCCAATGCTATAAATTTGGCCTGTCGAAATGGAACCATCTTAACACGGCCAAATATCACAATATCGATTTTTCGAAAATAATTAATCTAATATGGCATATGAACACGATCTTCTTTTCCGATGAAGATGAAAATAACGCCGTGCTACGCGGAACCGGTGTCGCAGAAAAACACACTTTACTGGCCGACCAGGCAAGCAGCATTCGAACTGGAATGCCGCATTTATTTATCGTCTACATGATATCGAATGGAAAAGAATTTTCCAAAATTTCAATGCAACGTTTAACTAAGAAAAAGTAGAAATAGTTACAATCAAAGACAAGGTATTCAGGACAGCTAGCCACCCGAGTAGCACATCTAATTTTGCTTGCATTGTTTAGGAAGTGCTGTTTGATCCTCGTGAGTCAGTTTGCTGTCGAGCCCAGATGACGAAGAAAGAACCCCGAAATGCGTCATTACAGCGAGTATCTTAAATCCGGCCTTGGTGAGCGAATGGCTACAAACAACGCACTTGGTGTCTATCTCTACCTCACAAACCTGGTTTATATTATTACACACGTATTTGGATATAGTATAAGAACGGGGCAGGCCCAGCCTAATAACAACCAAATTTAGCACTGCAAAATCGACGTTGTGATCTTGATATAAACATCAGCTCCATTTTACATACATTTGCAATATAAAGTAAGCAATATGCGACAGAGTGTCTCAGTGATTAAAGAACTGATATCAAAGCCGACGTATCTGTGTTCGAACCCTGTACGAGACAAATTCTCTGATTTACGTAAAGAGATCATAATAATGACGAAACTGGTCAACTGGATGAATTGCATTACCTATTCTATAAAATGCTTTATTTATACCGGAAAATGTACGTAAATAATGGAACTGGTGTTTATATCAAGGTCGCAACATTGATTAAACTACCTGATATCACTGCCCGCGCAACCAACATTCGTTTAATTATATAAATGTTCATTTCAATACCACTTCCCTATGTAGTGTGGAGTCTGTTCAAGAAAAAAAGAGATTACGGATAATTTGTTGAATATTCTAAAGTTTGCCATATAGGATCCACATATTAGAAAGTCTAACCAATAAAAATTAGTTTGTTTATAAATGCGAATTCTGCATAGTGTGCGGCAGAGGGGCTCAGTGGTTAGAACAATAGACACTGAGGCAGACTTGCTCTGGTTCGAGCCCTGTCGGCGTCAAATTCTAGAAAAAAAGCGTGAAGTGCCTAATTAGGACGAAACCGATCTACTGGATGAATTGCCTTTTCTACAGTATACATTGCTGGAACTCGTGTGTATATCAGGATCAAAACTTTGAGTTAAACTATTTTTACCTACGTATGCGCAACCAATGCTGGATTAGTTATATGAGTGAAAGAAAATGCCTGTTAATGATGAAATAATTTTCTTTTCAAATGTTTTGCATTTGCTAGATTAAACAATGCTTTCCGTTTGCCATCGTAACTGGTTCCGGACATAATTATTTAATTGATTGTCATCTACGCGAATCACTTAGTTTATGTTTGAAAGTCGCCGTTCCTAAGCCGGTTGGTGCAGCAAATTCTGCACGATAATATATTTCAAAAGAAATTCATTACTGCCCACGTCGAAGTTGTCTACAAGAAAAATTTTATTTGCCATAAAACGAGATTTAGAAGTTTCACTAATCTTTTAGAGGTATTCTATTTTATAGGCATTCGCGATAGTGACCCCCAACTATATACGCATTTTCGGCTGTTAGCCAAAATCTGACTGTACATTATTTTGGCATATGTACCGATATTTATGCGAAATGATAAATTTTGCATTTTATGCAATGATTTTTTTCAAATTCGGACAAGATACAATTTTCTCATATGCAAGATTTATTGCTTGCGCATTGTTTCTTTACTTTGACTTAAGCACACATTTCACAGTCTAAACCCTTGCTTCATGTCAGTCGATTTTCGCCATTTGTGGCTTCAAATTGCTCGTTGTGCTTTACCTGCTTTTACTCACTTCACATTTCTTTGCTTGGAAGATATGTACACTCGACTGCTCTATATGAGGCTTAATTGATTTAAGCCAATCGATTTTTCGTTATTGAATTAGTTATATAGATTAATGAAATGAAATCGAATTAACTGTATACTTTCACTTCAATTCCCTAAAAGCTAATCACTCAAATTGACGATTCATCAGCAGTGTGAGTTTGCCCTGAGGTGTAATGTTGCGTGTAGTTTCAATTGAGCATTAATTGGTAAAACACGTATGTTTTATTATGACATCTAATATGCAAATGAGCTGAAAACTCGTTTTGAGCATTTTCTTATAAATCGATTAGATGAGTTCAAAATATTTTAATCAAAAATTGCAAAATTTTGGTGTTCTTCAATTGGTAGTTACTGCTGATATATTATATTGATTGCTTTTATGTACTGATTAGGCGTTAAAGAAAACATAATTTACGTCAGCTAAGCGAAAATAATATAACCTCTTTTTAGTTGAGGACAGAGAAAAGTAAATAATTATAAGTAAAACATATTGATACACATTTTTAATACCAACTTAACCCGAATAATTGCTTAGAGACGTTTCTGCCACAAGACAAATTTAGACATCGATCTAGTGAATTATTAGATTTTAACATCTTAATGGATTTAAACGTGAAAGAATTCAAATAATTCGCATTTCCTATTATAGTACAATTTATGTCTTTACATTTTATTTCGAATATTATTGAATCTTTTTGATATTTAGGCACACTGGTATTTTTTTTCGATGTTTACCACTACAATATTTAAGGATTGTGATGAATGTATGCCTACATGGTAGAAAAAAACTATCTGATACAAGACGTTATTTTAAAGATCAAGTTTACGCCAATTTATTAAGCATCAATAAGATATTAACTTGTCGCACAGAAAAAGAACAAAAAAGCCATTACTTTTATTGGTGCGTTTTAATGTTGTTTTTTTATTAATGATCAGAAAGAGACTTTTGTTGGATTAATGCGAATTTAATTTACATTACACATAAAGTGATTCAAACTAGCGATGCGGTTCTCCACCTCTAAAATTTGAAATTACATTGTAATTGTGTGGAATATCTGTTGCAATATTTCTACGGATTTACGCTCATACCATTTTAGCTCGTTGACTGCTTTGCTTTAATCTATTCAACTAAGCGGTTAATGATTTAGAGGACAGTTCTTTTAAAATTCGAACTAAATTTGATTGACTGCCTATGATTTAAATTTACAAAATATAATGAAATTAATAGATTATTTCTGAGGATTAAGATTAATTTGTCAATCTGAATATCTTTCATTGTAATAGTTAGTATTAATATTTTTGACGATTGTTCTATATAGTTTTATCTTAAATTTTTCCATATGTAAAGCAAATATGCATTTATATACAATACAATTTAACAATAATTGCTTGCGCGTGTGGTGGTAACAATGTTTTAAATCAAGTTTGCGAGCTTGAAGTAAACACCAACCCCATTGTATTTAACCAGTCTACGAACAACATAACAAAACTACCGCCAGCTGCAACGCACTGACGCGTTTCGACCTTCCATGATCATCATCAGAGTACGACGGCAAACTGACTATCGAGGATCAAACCGCATTGAATATATATGGAAATCAAATTTAGATATGCGGCTCTCACCTCTAGCAGTCTTGCATACATTGAACCTGACTGGAAATGTCGGCTGCACAATTTCTATGCAGACACGAACATTAATTGTTTGCAGCTTTCGCCACATACATTTATAGACAATACAATTTAACAATAATTGTTTGCGCGGGTGGTGGTAACAATGTTTTAAATCAAGTTTGCGAGCTTGAAGTAAACACCAACCCCATTGTATTTAACCAGTCTACGAACAACATAACAAAACTACCGCCAGCTGCAACGCACTGACGCGTTTCGACCTTCCATGATCATCATCAGAGTACGACGGCAAACTGACTATCGAGTATCAAACCGCATTGAATATATATGGAAATCAAATTTAGATATGCGGCTCTCACCTCTAGCAGTCTTGCATACATTGAACCTGACTGGAAATGTCGGCTGCACAATTTCTATGCAGACACGAACATTAATTGTTTGCAGCTTTCGCCACATACATTTATAGACAATACAATTTAACAATAATTGTTTGCGCGGGTGGTGGTAACAATGTTTTAAATCAAGTTTGCGAGCTTGAAGTAAACACCAACCCCATTGTATTTAACCAGTCTACGAACAACATAACAAAACTACCGCCAGCTGCAACGCACTGACGCGTTTCGACCTTCCATGATCATCACCAGAGTACGACGGCAAACTGACTATCGAGTATCAAACCGCATTGAATATATATGGAAATCAAATTTAGATATGCGGCTCTCACCTCAAGCAGTCTTGCATACATTGAACTTGACTGGAAATGTCGGCTGCACAATTTCTATGCAGTCACGAACATCAACTATTTTGCAGCTTTCGCCACATATACATATATAGACAATACAATTAAACAATAATTGATTGCGCGGGTGGTGGTAACAATGCTTTAAATCAAGTTTGCGAGCTTGAAGTAAACACCAACCCCATTGTATTTAACCAGTCTACGAACAACATAACAAAACTACCGCCAGCTGCAACGCACTGACGCGTTTCGACCTTCCATGATCATCATCAGAGTACGACGGCAAACTGACTATCGAGTATCAAACCGCATTGAATATATATGGAAATCAAATTTAGATATGCGGCTCTCACCTCTAGCAGTCTTGCATACATTGAACTTGACTGGAAATGTCGGCTGCACAATTTCTATACAGTCACGAACATTAATTGTTTGCAGCTTTCGCCACATATGCATATAAAGACAATACAATTTAACAATAATTGATTGCGCGGGTGGTGGTAACAATGCTTTAAATCAAGTTTGCGTGCTTGAAGTAAACACCAACCCCATTGTATTTAACCAGTCTTCGAACAACATAACAAAACTACCGCCAGCTGCAACGCACTGACGCGTTTCGACCTTCCATGATCATCATCAGAGTACGACGGCAAACTGACTATCGACTATCAAACCGCATTGAATATATATGGAAATCAAATTTAGATATGCGGCTCTCACATCTAGCAGTCTTGCATACATTGAACTTGACTGAAAATGTCGGCTGCACAATTTCTTTGCTGTCACGAACATTAATTGTTTGCAGCTTTCGCCACATATACATATAAAAACCATACAATTTAACAATAATTGATTGCGCGTGTGGTGGTAACAATGCTTTAAATCGAGTTTGCGAGCTTGAAGTAAACACCAACCTCATTGTATTTAACCAGTTTTCGAACAACATAACAAAACTACCGCCAGCTGCAGCGCACTGACGCGTTTTGACCTTCCATGATCATCATCAGAGTACGACGGCAATCTGACTATCGAGTATCAAATCACATTGAATATATATGGAAATCAAATATAGATATGTGGCTCTCACCTCTAGCAGTCTTGGAAAAATTGAACTTGATTGGAAATGTCGGCTGCACAATTTCTATACAGTCACGATCATTAATTGTTTGCAGCTTGCGTCACATATACATATAAAGACAATACAGTTTAACAAAAATTTATTGCGCGGGTGGTGGTAACAATGCTTTAAATCAAGTTTGCGAGCTTGAAGTAAACACCAAACCCCATTGTATTTAACCAGTCTACGAACAACATAACAAAACTACCGCCAGCTGCAACGCACTGACGCGTTTCGACCTTCCATGATCATCATCAGAGTACGACGGCAAACTGACTGTCGAGGATCAAACCGCATTGAATATATATGGAAATCAAATTTAGATATACGGCTCTCACATCTAGCAGTCTGATGATGATCATGGAAGGTCGAAACGCGTCAGTGCGTTGCAGCTGGCGGTAGTTTTGTTATGTTGTTCGTAGACTGATTAAATACAATGGGGTTGGTGTTTACTTCAAGCTCGCAAACTTGATTTAAAGCATTGATACCACCACCCGCGCAATCAATTATTGTTAAATTGTATTGTCTATATATGTATATGTAGCGAAAGCAACCAACAGTTAATGTTCGTGACTGCATAGAAATTGTGCAGCCGACATTTCCAGTCAAGTTCAATGTATGCGAGACTGCTAGAGGTGAGAGCCGCATATCTAAATTTGATTTCCATATATATTCAATGCGGTTTGATCCTCGATAGTCAGTTTGCCGTCGTACTCTGATGATGATCATGGAAGGTCGAAACGCGTCAGTGCGTTGCGACTGGCGGTAGTTTTGTTATGTTGTTCGACGACTGGTTAATATATATGCAAGTATGTATTAGGTGTTGCGAACCCAGTAACAAATTATTTCAGTTGCGACCAGAAGGATAAAACAAAGGCAGCATGAACGGAAAATGTAATCCCATGTGTACATTCGTTTTCTGCTTACTGTTGATTCATCCGTAGGAGCCAGTATTACGCCCTTTACCCACTATATATTTTGGTGTGGAATATGGGATATGTACCGTCCTATTATCCCACATTCCTCACTCAAATATATGTTGTTACGTAAAGTAGTTTAATAAAAGCAGTTTTTTGGCGGAATTCGTGTAGACTGAATTATCTGGTTCTTGTTTTATTGAGGATAAATAACTGCATGGGGTTTGAATCTTTCCTTCTATTTTGTGTTAAAATGTAAACCTTTTATCTCACTTCCTCGAACAATATTTTCTAATTAACTGAACAACGATCCACATATTTTTGTCAATATCTGATCTCACAAAAAGTAGCAGTTCAATTTGATTATACAAACTTGATATTAGGAAAAGCGTTTTTCTTTAATTTGCCATGCATTTGACAATTTATACTTCTATTATAATTGTAATTATTGTTTCTTAAAATTTCCACATGTCTTAGTAAAGACCCGGAAAATGGAACGGCAATTATCGTACCCAAAACGTCGCCAGAACTACCTACGACAAGTGCACTAGTATTAGCCGTAAAATCGGAAATTTTTTAAAAATTATTCAATTTAACGTCGATCGAGACCAAGGCGTACTGATTTCTATGCCATCACGAGCATTAGCTACCTGCAGCAAGGGCCACACATACTCACGCACGTATACACACACACACACACACACATATATATATATATATATATATATATCATTACAAGTTTCACCATTTTTTTAAATATGACAACACGACACTTATTCCATGGAATAACATTTATTAATAAATCTTATTTCTACCAGTATCTACAGCCATTGTTCTGGATTCGTTAATATATTCGTTCATCCAATCCCAACTGTACATTTGTCGTAACCAATCCCCTCTCCGCTATTATATACTAACGAATCCAGAATAATGGTTGTAGATACTGGTAGAAATAAGATTTATTAATAAATGTTATTCAATGGAATAAGTGTTGTGTTTGCATATATATAAAATTAAAAAATAATTGATTTCGCGTATGGTGGTAACAATAATTTAAATCAAGTATGCGAGCTTGAAGTAAACACCAATCCAATTGTATTTAACCATTCGTCGAACAGCATTGCAAAACTAACGCCTGTCCCAATGTACTGACGCGATTCGAACTTCCATGATCATCATCAGAGTATGACGACAAACTGACTAGCGAGGATCAATCCAAGAATATATATATATATATATATATATATATATATATATATATATATATATATATATACATATATGTATATAAGGAAAACATGAAATGTGCGGCTCTCACCCTCTAGCAGTCCCGTATAAATTGTACTTGACAGGAAAAAAGACATGATATATGTTTGTTAAAATATAAAATATAGATGAATGATTTAGAAGAAATTGGAAATAATATTAATCGAAAATATAAGTAAACAAATCAACAATGAATCTCCTCACACTAGATTACTCAAACATTAGATCTAACATACGTTAGAAAAAACTATCCAATCATCTTCCCTATTCAGTTGGATAATGTTTCTGGCGGAAAAATGACATGTATGCAATTATGTATTAGGTGTTGCGACACCTATTAACAAATTAGTTCAGTTGTGACCAGAAGGATAAACCAAAGGCAGCATGAACGGAAAGTATAATCTCATGCACATTCGTTTCGTGCTTACTGGCGACTCATCAGTAGGAGCCGGTATTACGCCCTTTAACCACTATATATTTTGGTCGAAGAATGTGGGATAATAGGACGGTACAATCTCCTAGACGAATGTGTAAACCTGCAATAGTGAAGCTAACATCATATAAAGTCTACGACAATGCGACTTCAACGCTAAATCACACTATAATATATATATATATATATATATATATATATATATATATATATATATATATATATATATATATATATATACGGGAGTCTGTAAAGGATACTAACACTGTGGCTATTGTATCAGTACCCGATACCAAAATTATGAAACCGAAAGAGTACATGGTACTATCACTATGGTTGCCGAGGCAGTACATGATACCAAAATGATGGATTTCAATGCATTCTATAGTTCACCAAAATTGAGAGTTACAACTTTTTCTGAACCCCTGTTACTCCAGTAAATCCATAAACACTGGCCTAATACATCTTTCGTATTTGCTTGTTCATTCAAAAATGTCTTCATTAACATTTGACCAGGAAAAAATGTACTTTGGCGCTACGCAAAAGTTAAATAACTTGATATATTTTACCACAAGAAATTTGCCATTCATAATAAAATTAGAGCCAAGCATATTAAATTCTAGCCAGAAGTACATTTGCTTCATCATATCAATTGATTTACTGTGGAAATAAAACATATTACGTAATATTAACCTAACAAAGAATACTGGTTCACTTTATTGGGTATACATATATCTAAACTGTCAGCATTTGACACTTTGTGTTAATGGAACAATGCGAATTTCCCTGTATATGAAATATGATTTATAGTCCTCAATTTTTAAAAGTCAATATGGGATTAATAAGTACTGCTCTAACCAAAGGTGATTTATTTCATGATAATAGTGTTAGTCCCACTATTCAAAAAAAATTAACTTACATGTCGATATGGCTTGTTCTACAAAGTTAAAAACAGAAGAAAAAAATTGCTCATTTAGTAAAATCGTGACATTTTTCACATTAAAAATGATGTCATTCTAGCAAAACAAGATAAAAGGCCCTTTTTTTCAGAAAAACCTTGCAGCACACAGTCAGTTTGTCAGATAAGATTTAAAAACAGAACTATTTGCTGGACAATGCCAAATGTTAGCTTAAAATGATCAATGAACTTGCGGTGAGATTGAGAGGAAATTTACAACAAAGCGAGACCAAGGTGAACGTAAGGCTATTTTTATGATCAAAGACTTACAATCAGTGTTCATCGATTGATAGCGAATATATTGCAAATAAATGTACTTCATAGATTACGATATGATCATCTAAATGTCTCAAAAATTAATTATATTGGAATAATTATTGACTTAATTGTATAAAATATATACAGGACAGGATACAACCTGTGTCAAGTCATTTAATAAAGTGTAATACCAAAGTCACCGGGAACAAATTCTTTGATCCCAATGACACATTTTCTCGAGCAGAGAGGTAATGTGAAATAAATGAACGGTTACATTTTATATTAAGCTGAAAATGATAGGAAACCAAGAATCAGTATCAAGAATAAAGGGGCTGACAACTGTAGTCCATAGCGTATGAAGTGAATGGTTTTTTTCGCATTTAAAATTGACACAAATTCAAATTTTCAAACCGCAAACTGAAGGTAATTAACGGCCACTTAAAGCGATCTGAACGTTCTTCAACGTTATGAAATAACGCAAAATATCACATGAAGCTTGTCAGTCGCTGCTTGAAGCCGAAACCGTTTTCCAATGATACGCTTTTACTGCCTTGCCTAAACTTATTATTTCTTTTTTTTTGAAATGCGAACTTTCCTTGATTAGTTTCCGTTTTCACACTCTCTCTATGTTCACATATTTCTATCTTGTTTTGCTTTCCAATTTATATATAAAGGTATGTTCATTAGTAGATATTTGAGACGATTATGCGAAAGAAATGTTTCTTGCATCTGATGAAATTTCTTTTTGTTTTTGCACACAGGAAGGGTACAATGTATTTCTATTTTCTTTTACTGTGGCCTCGGTTAAACAACGTTTATGCAGTCAGAAACAACTTTATGCAAAGTTTGTGGGAGGCGTAAATTAAATTGAGTCACCAAAGCCGTCATAATGACTTTGGATTTCGTGAGGCGTCTGTATTTGTGTCAGCCAGGTGCTTTACCGTATTCTCAGTGCAATTAGCAAAGAACTGAGAGCACTTTCGTTTATCTCAGTTCAGCAGACTTGTTTCAAATAATATCTATCCAGCCCGTGAAATAAAAGCCTTTTGCAAAAGAGGAAAACAAGGATACTTTGAATGATTTCGTTAGTAAACTGGTAAAGTGTTACGACAACATCTAGAAACAACATCGGCAAATCTTGAGCTAAAAGTAATTCAATGTAGTACTCACGGCACCCAGTTCAGGAAAACGTAGGTTCGGTGACAATTTTAAGCTTGTCACTCTTCCACTGTTAAACAAATACGTTAATAATTCTTTGGATTAGCGTTAAAAGAATGGAAGCTAAACTCAAAATAAAAAAAGGATTGCAGTGGTAATATATTAAATGAAATTGGCGGAATTGAATGTAACACATTATTTCAGTTTTTTAAATTCAATATTTATTTGAATATTAATGAACACACCACAAAAATTTAGACATGTCTGCCAACACAGGTTTCTAATAGACTCGAAACGCAATTTCTTCCGTTTTACTTTATTGCTTGCAGTAATTTTTTTCTTTTGAAATGCGAGCTTTAATAAAATTCATTGTACCCTTCCCATGTGCAAAAAAAAAAGAAATTTTATCAGATAAAAGAAACGCTTCTTTCTCATTATCTTCTCCTGTATCTACAAATGAACGTTTCTGCATATATAAATTGAAATGCAAAACAGGATAGAAATATGTAAATATGGAGAGAGTGTGAAATAAAGGAACGACCAATTAATTGAACTTGAGGTGACGCACGCAATTGACTCATTGTTTCCCTTATTTCACACTCTCTCCATGTTTACATATTTCTATCTTGTTTTGCCTTTCAATTTATATATGCAGAGATGTTCATTTGTAGATACTTGAGAAGATAATGAGAAAAAAGCGTTTCTTGTATCTGATAAAATTTCTTTTTGTTTTTGCACATGGGAAGGGTACAATAAAATGATTTTTTTAAATTCACCTTTTCAACGTGAAAGCAATATTTACCAATTTATCCCGAAAGAAGGTTAACGAACAACTTCTTCATGGTCAAGGTAAGATGTTTCAGTTAAGTATGCTGAAATTAGACTTCACTTAAAGATATATATATATATATATATATATATATATATATATATATATATATATAATGTCCATTGCCTTCGAATATTACACAATATATTTATTATACCATTTAACGGCGTTGCAGCTATAATTCCATGCTAAAGTTTTCTTGAATGAAGATTGTTGTTGCGAACCTGGATTAATTGAAATTACCTGATCTGCGTTTTGACTAACGCAGCTTTCATTGTTCCAGTAGTTTTCTTTTTCTGAGATATTTCGGCTAAACTTATCGATAGCCTTCATACGTCAGAATTTTACTTACAAGTTTAAAAAATAAAATTTTCTTCATTAGATTCATTTTTTAAACTTGTGAGGAAAAAGCTGACTGATGAAAGCTATCGATAAGTTTAGCCGAAATATCTTAGAAAAAGAAAACTACTGGAACAATGAAAGCTGTGTTAGTCAAAACGCAGATCAGGTAATAACACAGTATATTTCTAAATAGGAAGCAAAACACATAAATAACATAGTGGATAATGGCCTTTTTTCGAGACTATTAAAATTAATTTTACAATCTTTCATTTACACATATCCTGGATTTTCATTCGTTTATGTGGGTGGCAGTTAGTTTGACTTGGTTTTACTTCTCTTTCTTGTTTGTGCTGATTGTCATGTGTGTATGTGTATGTGTCTGTTAGCGTGTAAAGGACTTTCTCGTCGAATGTGAAAAGAGATGTCTCAGTTCTGGTCATTTTTGTACTGATGGATTGAGAGGTAACAAACGGTTTGCTTCGTAATTGCGTATTAGATGTTGCGCACTTAGTAACAAATTATTTCAGTTGCGACCAGAAGGATAAACCGAAGACAGCATGAACGGAAAGTAGAATCTCGTCTGCACGTTCGTTTCGTGCTTACTGGCGACCCATCAGTAGGAGCCGGTATTACGCCCTTTAACCACTATATATTTGGTAGAAGAATGTGGAATAATAGGACGGTACAATCTCCTAGACGAATGTGTAAGCCTGCAGTAGTTGGTCGAACATCATCTGAAGTCTACGACAATGCGACTTAAATGCCAAAACACTATTATATATCATATATATATATATATATATATATATATATATATATATATATATATAAGGAAGGCATCACTAATACAGGTTTACACATTTGTAGAGGAGATTATACCGACCTAATTTACAACATTACACACGTAACAGATAGATGGTGTGAGGTGCACAAAATGCCATTATTGAACGCACTGGTGGAAATTCGAGACTAGGTACGCATCAAAAATTGTTTATATTCTTCTACTCTGCAAGAAGCAAAATATAAAAATTATAATTTGTAATGGGTGATGTCATGGTTACCGCAAACCATGATAACTGATATTAATAAAGGCCAGAGTGTAACAAATGTTCGGAAATTGTTGTAATTCTCAATTTTGAAATCAATTGTGCTGGTACCATGTACATATTCGATAAACATAGTGTTGGTACCATTTACAGGCTCGGTATACTTATTGTTTATTGTTAGTTGGCTTTGAAGTCGCATTGCCGTTGAATTTATACGAAGCTGACACCATTATCGCTTGAATAAACATTCGTCTCGGAGATTGCACCGTCCAATTTTTAAAAATTCCCCATCTGAATATATCGTGGTTAAAGGGCGTAATACCAGCTCCTACTGATGAGTCGCCAGTAAGCACGAAAAGAATTTGCAGGTGATATTATATCTTTCGTTCATGCTGACTTCAGTATATCGTTCTAGTCATATTTGAAATAATTTGTTGCCAGGTGCGTAAAACTGAAATTCATAACTGAATATATATATATATATATATATATATATATATATATATATATATATACCGCAACAAACAATATCTAACTGTTAATTTATATTTAATTGAATAGTGTCATGATAACCGCGAAAATTGATAACAGGTGTTGATCAAGGCTAGAGTGTATTGATTTGCAGGAGTAACATGTGTTCAGTAGTAGTTGTATGTGGCAATTTTGTTGAAATGTAGAATATCTTGAGATCCATTGTGTTGGTACCATGTACCGACTCGGCAACTGTAGTGTTGGTACTCTTCATAGGCACGGTGTACATATTATTTATAGTGAGTTGGCTTTAAATTCGCATTATCGAAGACATTACATGAAGTTGACTCCAGCACTGCTTGTATTCACAGTCGTATTGAAGATTGTACCGTTCAATTCGGCCACATTCCTCGACAAAATATATACTGGTTAAAAGGCGCCGTACTCGCTCCTACTGATGAGTCCCCAGTAAGCACGAAACGACGTGTAAATTATACCTTTCGTTCATGCTGCTCTTGGTTTATCTTTCGTGTCTTAATTGGACTAATTTATTACTTGGTACGCAACACCAAATTAATAATTCTGAGACTTTTTTGAGATTTATTACCTTTTTGGCTTACCATATAGGCTTCCAGGTTTCACCCTAATCGGTTACAATGTATGGAGTTTTTCTTAGGAGCTCTGATTTCACTCTAGAGTCTAATATAGACAGGTTGGCGCGTTGTTTTATTATTTATCAGAATATAGTTGGTTTTTGTTTCCATGTTTATTTAATCTTCATTTTGCCTGATGTCTCGTTTGAACTTTAACTTACCATCTATAGTTGCTCTTAAGGCTCTTAAGGCATAGAAATTCGCAATCCCGTGTCTGATGTATCGAGTTTTATCATTCTAGCATATTCAAGAGTTATAATTTCACCTGCGCGTTTCTTAGTGAGAATTTTATTTACTTTGAAGCTCTCCAGATTTTGTTCTTTTGCGCTTACAATTTCTACTTTGCGACCTGCAGCTTTAAATTTGTCCAGATTTACCCTTTTTAGGATATCATTTAATTGCTTGGCGACCAAAGATTTGCGGAAAACTTTATAATATATAAAAAAGAATCAATATTATACATTGAGAAAAAAATGAATAAGAAAATATGATTAGCGACACTAGATAAACCACCAAACGCCGTAATTTTAGAAGATACATAAAAATGTATGTACATAATGGGTCAGGTATTTATATTCAATTTACGTTTGTGTACCGCAAATTCATATTCTATTTTCTCGAGATGTTTTTCAACAATGTAGCGGTGTGGACTAATGTAACAATAGCAAGTGTTTCTCTGACTGGACAAGGCATGGTCGAAATTCTGGTTCACCTACTAGCTAGATTGGGGACCGCACTAGTGAATTATTGTTCTGTGTGTTAGATATATTTTAAGAAACCATATAAAAGAATTTAAGTGGAATGTGTGTTTAATTTTAAATGTATATGGGTATGTGTATGTTTGATTTTTATGGTAAAGTGTGAATCTAGGTGTATAACTAAGTAACGCTTGAAATCTTGACACTCTTCTTTCGCTGGATTTTTGTTTTTAATAGCACTTTGTGTAGGCAGCAAATTAGTTCACTTGTGACCAGAAGGATAAACCAAAGACAGTATGAACGTAAAGAATAATCTCATGCACATTCGTTTCGAGCTTACTGGCGACTCATCAGTATGAACCGGTATTACGCACTTTACCCACATTATATTTGGGTGAGAAATGTTGGAGAAAAGGACGGAACAATCTCCTATACGAATGTGCAAACCTGCGGTAGTGAAGCTAACATTATATAAAGTCTCGATAATGCGACTTCAACGCTAACTCACACTATATATATATATATATATATATATATATATATATATGCCGAGTCTGTAAAAGATACTAACACTATGGCTATTGTGTCAGTAACCGATACCAACATTATATTACCGAAAATGTACACGGTACTAACACTATGGTTTCCCAGTCGGTAGATGGTACCAACATGGTGGATACCAATTTATGCTATAGCTCACCGAAATTGAGAATTACAACTATTTCTGAACACCTGTAAATCCAGTAAATCAATGCCCTCTGACCTTGATCGATATCAGTCATTGCATTTCGTAGTAATCATGACATTCAATTAAATATATAACAGTTAGATACTGTTTGTGGTGGAGAACTAATATATATGCAATTATATATTAGGTGTTGCGCACCTAGTAACAAATTAGTTCAATTATGACCAAAAGGATAAACCAAAGTCAGCATATAAGTAATACACAATTGCATATATTTTATTTCGCCGCTAGAAACTTTATCTAACTGTTATATATATATTTGAAAGTCATAATTACTGCGAAATGCGATAACTGATACCGATCAAGGCTAGAATGTATGGATTTAATGGCGTAACCGGTGATCAGATTAACACATTCGTCTAGGGGATTGTACCGTTCAGTTGTCCAACATTCCTCACCAAAATATATAGTTGTTAAACGGCGTAATACCGGCTCCCACTGAAGAGTCGCCAGTAAGCACAAAACGAATGTGCACTTGCGATTATGCTTTCCGTTCATGCTCTCTTTGGTTTATACTTCCGGTAAAAATTGAACTAATTTGTTACTAGACGCGCAACATCTAACACATAATCCCCTAACATTTGTTTAGAGTTATGTAACGCGTCAACTTCGTTGTGGAATCCACGAATTGTATCGATTTTGAGGCCAATAACAACTAGTCATCTGTTGGTTCACCCTTTAGAGAAATCTTTATCAATATATTTTTTGGACCTAAATTTTTATTTACCATTCTTGGCGTACCATTTATTGCCTACATAATTCGATCAATTGAATTGATTGACAAACAGAGAATCGTTTAAAAATTATATCTTAGGCAAATTGTGATAAAAAAGATCAAACGTTAATCTAACTCTTGCTATGAAGTAGAGACACGCCTGTGGTGGAAGCGTGTTATCAGCTCCAGAAAAGCTATTCTATTTTTTACCGTGTTCAATTATTATTCAATCGATACTGTCTGTGAAATGCAGCTTACCAATAAAACCTCAATTTTCATACGTTAGTTTACTAATTAAATAGCAATACATATTGTAAAAAATATTGTAAATAGTTGCATTTTAAACGTTAAAACATTGTTTTGTTAATTCATCGCTGCGTCAACCATTCTGATTCGATGCATATCCAAGCAACAGTTTGGTCGTTCTTTAGATTAAATAAAATGGTATTATAGTTCCATTAAATGTATGCAATGTAACAAAAAATTATAATAGGTTGGTGTAAGTCATTCTGCCATATAGAGCAGAGGTACCGGCAACAATCAATGAGAAAAGAGTCAAAATCTAATTACAAAAGTTAATTGTCCAGATATTATTTTAAATATAGTTTTGATACACTGTGATTCATCAACCTCTTGCCCACCTTTATCGTTAATCGCCTTTCAAGTTTTACTGGAGCTGTAACAGAATATAGACAGAATATAAACACCTGAAACAGAAAATTACAAGCGAGGATTAAACACCAGTGAGGTAAGAAATCTATATCAGGTAGCATAATTGATAAAGGCCAAATAGTAGATCTGACAGATCTTTCAATAATTTACAAGGAAATGTCGGGCAAATCTTTGGAAATATATGGGTTATTTGCTATAAAACAACACGGGCCAGATTGAAATGTACAGATATTTCACTCAAATGATGGCCAATTTGCCTGGCCAATGATTAATCGAACTAAAATTACGGAAGAAATACACGAATTACTACAAAATTTGTCTTAATCAGAAATTGGAACGGTACCCAGACATATAATGGCAGAAAGATCAACAGTATCTCAATCGTCTACGAATGAATGTTTCTCCAGTGGAAAAGAAGACAGCTTCCAGTTATAAACTCACATCTTGTCCCCGCCAGTTTTCGAAAAAATTGATAAGTGCAAGATTAGGATGAAACAGGACTATTTAATTAATTGTATTTGCTATCTTCTGAATTGTTTAGTTTATGCCACGTGTAAACACACACACACACACACACACACAAATAATTATATGTGTCCACTTGGAAACAGAGCAGGCTACTTGCGCTGTTACTAAGCCGACAAAAGGAAATGAAAGAACAAGGCGAAATGTATGATGACAACGTGGGAAAAATATTCGTATACGTAACAGCCAACAATGCGAGCAGTTGGCTAACTATCAATCCATCAACACAAACACACACTCACAGACACCTACGCATGCACACTTACTAATCAGCCCATACAAGAAATGGAAGCTAAACCGAGTCAGACTAGTTGCCATCCACGTAATCAATTAAGAACCCAGGATGCATATAAATGAAGCAGTGTAAAGTGATGTTTATAAGTCTCGAAGTAAATGCTCATTATTCACTTTGTCATTAATGTGTTTTTAGTCTTAATAAGAAATTTTATATATATATATATATATATATATATATATATATTCAAATATTTCTATATAATACACCAATATATTAATATAATTGGCAATATATAAAAATAAATGTAACAGACAAGAATCTTTGAGGTATGCTGTATATATGATTGTTGACGATCTACGAAAATAGTATTTTGATAACAAATAACGTCGCCTTAATATATATATATATATATATATATATATATATATATATATATATATATATATATATATATATATATATATATATAGGTGAATTAGGTTGAACAGAATTCTGACTCAATGTATGGTACATTTATAAGATTTGCCGTGAAGGGAAGTAATACAGCAGATGTGCTTACCGTTCATCGCCGACCAATAAAATCGGAAATCGAGAATTAAATACCAATTTGGTAAGCCAAGGTCGCTGTGTTGTCCTCTGTTTCAGAGTACGACCTGATTCGGTCAGATTTTCAACACAGTTTGCTGGCAAAGATGTCAATGCAAAACCACTGCTTCGATTTATTTGAGTTTGATCCACTGTAGCTACACCTGAGTTTGATTTTTTGCCTAGGGACTTGTTTCTGCACTGGAGACCTGTCCGGCTTGAAAATATATAGAAAAGTCAAATTCCACGCATAGGAGAACAACGGCTGACAATTGAAACAAACAGATTTTTTAAAACATGTATGTCATGCACATACAATTTTAGTTTACCTTGATTCACACTGGTTGTAATGTTGGATTTGGTGACTGGGTAGTTATTACAAGGCCAGTATGATACCTAGTTTAAATTTTTTAAATGTGTGTTCATAACGGCACACACCTATTATTCTTTAGGGTTACTCTTTATTATCAGTCAACAGTCCGGGTCTAACTTACTGTTTAATTACCATAATCAAGGTTGCCATATTGATATAAACACCTGACCCATTAAGTGCATACATATTTCAGTACAACCGTAGCATTGTATAGAGTGGAAAAGGCAATTCATACAGTAGACCAGTTTCGTCATTTTTAGGAACTCATCACCTACTGGCCAGAATTTGCCGCGGAAAGGGCTCGAACCTGGACACGACTGTTTCGGAATCTGGTGCTCTAACCACTGAGACACCCTTCTTCAAACTACACTAAACCCAATTTTAAGTTATATACTAACTAATGTAATTTGGTTAGTCATTTTTTTTCTACACGGGGCTCATATGGCATCCATTTGTTAAAGCAATCTGAAAAAAATATATCGCATGTCATTACACGACAACGGATATAGTGGGCTTGTGTCGTAATGTCAAGTCCTACCGATGTGAACAGGTGTGTATAACATACATGCAACAATGTAATGAAAAATGTAGTGAACACTGAATTTGGCATACCATTATGAGCCCAAATTAATTTGCAGACTACTGGGGGTACCACGCCTAGAACATCATTGCATGAATACCAATTTTCTAGAATTATAAAAGTAGGCACAAGGCAGCAGGTGTTTTCACAGGAAAACTTAGATTAAACCAGTGAAATCGGCCTGATAAAAATAAAAAGACTGAAATAAGATTTTACGTTAGACATATTATTAGGTTTAAATAGAAAAACAACCATTCGCATAAAAGTAAAACAACATCTACATATATTAGTTCCGTAATTTCAAATAGAAGACATAACTAAATACAGTATCCTATGGTAATTCAAATGCACAAACCCTTTTTTTCGCACAGTTCTGTACAATGTCTATTCATTGCGATCGCCTTCAAGTAAGGAAGTATGTATGCGCATTCGCTATGCCTTAATTAAAATTTAAAGCACGTTTCGTTTGTAAATGCTAAATTCGGCAGGAAATCACATGTGATTATGAAATGTTAATTACGCTCACATTTTAAATGATCAGGTAAATTAATAAGCAATACTTTATGACACCACACCCTAACTAAGCGTTTTTTCTTTACACTGCGCAGTAGCTGTTGAAATGTAAGTTTCGCGTTGTCTAGGTTTTTTACGAAGACTGAGTTGCGCAATGAGTCACCGGTTCTAAGTTTAAGCAACACATCAATAAGACAGAGTATCCGTCTCTTGAGTTTCAACTGCCTATCAAATATACTAATGCCATTTATTTAATTCATTAACCGGTTCGTCAGCAAGCTTCTCGCAATTCATGAACACAAAATCATACCGATTATTTTAAAGATGTCAAATGTGATTTAGCTAAAATAAAATTTTCTAGACTGTGACCAATTTCGATATTATTGGCAAAAGTCGGCAAGCTTTGCTTTAAACCATCGTTGGCTTACACAATTAGCCGGTTTTCGTCATATAAATTATTTGAAGTGATTGAAACTCTACACCAATTACTATTTACTATAAGCAAGGTTGTGAACTTGATATAAAAACTTGATCCATTAAGTACTAATATTTTGTCAGTTAAAACTAAGAACTTTGCGTCTAAATGGATGTCTTATGAACTCCAGCTAAAAGAGTAAAAAACTAACCGAATTAAATTAATTAGTATATGACTGAAAATTGTGTGTAGTGTGCGGCAGTGTGGCTCAATGGTTAGAGCACCACATTCGGAAGCAGACGTGCCAAGGTTCGAGACCTGTCCGCGGAACCTTCTGGCCAGTACATGATGAGTTCCCAAAAAGGACGAAACCGGTCTACTGGATGAATTGCCTTGCCTAAACTATACAATTCTTAGTTTATACTGACATATGCATGCACTTAATGAGTCAGGTGTTTATATCAAGGCCGCCACCTTGATTATAGTAAATTTCATTATCGCCCGCCCAATCAATGTACGTTTAATTATATAAATGTTCATTTCTACACCAATTGATAGCTAATTCTTTTTTCGAGGAATGCAAAACATTTCCCATAAGCGCGAGCATGATATTTTAAAGAGGTTAGTTACTTTATCGGCAAATTAATTTTAAAAATCTTGTTCGAATCGCACCAATTATTATTATTCGCTTATCTAATATTAAGATCCATGTGATTACAATGGTGTGAAAAATTTAGTTAATCAAATTTACGAAGTTCATTCAAATCGTCCAATGAATCACTCACGTGTACTCGGATAGGATTTCATTTCTTATGACTAACTTCTGAAAAGGACCTGCTTGCTACCTATATGATTAAAAACATAATACAAAACTTGGAGAGTCTTTAAGGATCTGACTATTTAATGTTTTAATTCAGAAATGAAGGCATTGTACAATTCTTTTCAATTTAAAACAACATTCTGCTCAAATATTTTTCAAAAAAATGCTAAAACTTATTATAAGCAAAGTTCTAACTACCTTCCGGTGTTTTGACTAGACACAGACGTTGCAGGGATGCCTTTCGTCTGAGTGCATGACTTTGAATTCAACTGCACGTTATTGTTTGTTCGAAGTTCCTCATTGTTGTCGTATAGAACACCGCCATCGTCTGTTGACAGTAGACGGGTTTTGGTGGATAACTTGGCCGCATCAGTATGGAATCGACTCCGCCCAGGAAACAAAGTATCAACATCAAGCTGTTTTCATTAGGCATGAAAGCGACAAAACAGTCCATTAGAAACCAGAACAGAATAAGACAGAATATAAAAGAAGACAATGCAACAAATTGAAATAGATCAAATAAGAATATTATGGAACAAAATAGAATTAAATTGAAATCTATAATTGCATATGTCGAGTAAAAATATAAATAACAATAAGCACAAAACACAGTTTGCATATAAAATCTATGTGTTGAAAAATTCAAGAAAGGTAACTCGACAGTAAATTTGACAATTTTGACCAATCATCTACAGGTCTATGTTCTTAGAATACAGTATTAAATTATTATTTCTGCGAAATAGCGTATCAATATCTTATGTTGACTCAGACAATTCTTACTTTCCTCACCGTAAAAATAAAAAGATTGTTAAAAAATTCGAGATAATTTATCAATAACAAAGTAGCTTAACAAAATTGAAAAATGACATACATATGACACAAGTACACAGAATGAATAAATAAAGGCATAAAATTGGTTAAACTTTACTGTTATCCATTTAATTTTATTATCTGAGCAAATTGATTGTCAAATTCGAACTGCATATCATCAAAACAAGCAAAGGATTTATTACTATTTCTGCTTTCAATAGATTAAATAACACCTAACTTTGATTTCCATAAATATTCAATGAGCTTGGATCCTCAATAGTCAGTTTGCTGTCGTACTCTGATGATGATCATGGAAGGTCGAAACACGTCAGTGCATTGCGGCTGGCGGTAGTTTTGTTATGTTGTTCGACGACTGGTTAAATACAATGGAATTGGTGTTTAGTTCAAGCTCGCAAACTTGATTTAAAGAATTGTTACCACCACACGCGCAATCAATTATTTTTTCATTTCACTGTCTATATTTGTATATGTGGTGAAAGCTGCAAACAATTAATGTTCGTGACTGCATAGAAATTGTGCAGCCTGCATTTCCAGTCAAGTTCAATGTATGCGAGACTGCTAGAGGTGAGTCTCGCATATCTCAATTTGATTTCCATATATATTCAATGCGGTTTGATCCTCTATAGTCGGTTTGCCGTCGTACTCTGATGATGATCAAAGAAGGTCGAAACGCGTCAGTGCGTTACGGCTGGCGGTAGTTTTGTTATGTTGTTCGGCGACTGGTTAAATAATTAGTGAATTGTTTTGCAAGCTCGCAAACTCGATTTAGAAAATGAATTATTTGTCAAAGCGTAGTGTATTGGAAAATATTCTGTAAATATAACCAAGATCTAGGTCTCTTATTCCACTGCTGGTGCATTAATAATCAAGAATATCAAACATTCTACATGTAGAAAACTTTTATGTCTAACACTTTTGATCGTGCTAGGATGCAGACGAATAAAATATCTGATTGCACAATATAACCATCTATTTTTTTTTTGCTGAATATACTTTCAAAACTGCTCACTAACGCAACCAATTTAGTCCTGTACCATTTCAATATAAATTATCAACAATTCGTGGTTGCTTTTCAAGAATTGACAGGTTGGTTAGTCAAGATTCTAAAGAAAATTAATATAATAAAGCAATTAACGATTTAATATCTAATGGCTATCCCAGACAATTAATTGAATCAATTATTAAAAGGGGAATTAAAAAGAAACAGACGTATTGTGGGCCAGAAAAGAAAACAGTCTACCTAAACATCCCATTTAAGGGGGATGCAGTTTCCCGAATGGCACAAAAGAAAGTTGAAGCAGCATTGACACGCACATTTAATGCAGCCAAACTACGAGTGTTATTTAGGGTAACACACTTGCCTTTACCAGCAATCAAAGAGAAACAACCGTTAATGTCGATATCAAATATTATTTAACAATATACATGCGCAAGTTGTCGATCAACTTACGTAGGCCGATCGACCAGACGGTTAATTACTCGAATGAGAGAACATTGCAACTTAAACGCCTGTTTTAAATCAAATGGTGAATACACATCTGCTATTGCGCAACACATCATCAAAACATTACACGTATGTTCCCCAGACGTAGCATTTAAACTAAAAACTAAATGCAAAAGCAAAAGGGAGCTAGCCATATACGAAGCCTTATGGATAAACAAATTGCAGCCGGATTTATGTAAGCTAAAGTAGCACGTACAAGCATTGAGCTTGAACTGGATGTGACGCATGCAATTTGATTCGTTTCTATTTTTCACACTCATTCTATGTTCACATATTTCTATTTTGTTTTGCTCTCCAATTTATATATAAAAAATTGTTCATTAGGACATATTTGAGAAGACCATGCGAAAGAAAATAATCTTATATCTGATAAAATTTCTTTTTGCTTTTGCACACAGGATGGGTAGAATGAATTTTATTAAAGCTCGCATTTCAAAAGAATAAAATAAAAGTTATACGTTAAAAACACATTATTTTATGTAAATTTTAGAGATATTAAGGATAAAATATATTTGCTGTATAATTATTTGTAAAAAGCAACGATTTTGATTTTAGAATATTTACTGAAATTAGGCTCTGTAAGTACATTAAAAATCATGAGTTTCAATTGCCTTGATATTGCTTATTTAGAACAGACAAATGTTTCGTTAAACGAGGTGGAAGAGTACTAATTTATAGTAAATCTTTTTTAATGCAAAAATTTTACATACTAGGGAACAAAGTACAGCTATTGATCTTCTATCTATACATATTAATAATTTGATTATAACGGCGGTCTATAGACCTCTGTATGCCAGATTAAATGATAATGTTCTTTTTTCCAATTCTTTTCAATCTATTTTGGAGTGCCATGGTAATAGCGTGGTGGTAGACGATTTTAGTAAAATAAATGATTGAGCAATAACCCACCTATTCTTTTATTATGATCTAAAGCAATTTATAATGGAATCAACTAGAGGCTTGGAATACATAGATCACGTCTATTTAGAAATGAAATCGGTTAAAATGCACAGGTATGAAGTTGATAATTACCATAAAGAATTGGATCGCAAAGAAATAATTTTACGAAGGAACAACATGAGTAGGAAAATAGAGCAATTTACCTTTGAGATAGCACACGTGCAATGCTCCAAACTAAACTGGAGTTTTTTCGGAGGATTAAGTTTCATGTTTGATCATGGATGTTTTTATTTTATGGGCACTGGTAAATTTGTTCCATCTGTGTCAACATTATTAAGTAATCTATTTCGTACTTCTATATTTACGGATATCATAACGAAAAAATATATAGAAAATAATGGTAATTATGTATTAAACGAGAAAGTATACTGAAATTTAGCATTATTAATAGTTTTTTTTAAATGAGGTGAAATTTATTTGATAATAAAATTAATTCATCACTACTAGCAATCCATCAAAGATCATTAAGAATCATATTGGTTAAACTAATGATCAATCCTCGAGTAGGATACAAAAAATTAAGATTGCAGTAAATATAAAGATAAATTAATGCTTTCTATATATTTGAATTGCGGTTTGGTCCTCGTTAGTCAG
Organism: Eudiplozoon nipponicum; assembly: GCA_029291075.1. NCBI lineage: Eukaryota > Metazoa > Platyhelminthes > Monogenea > Mazocraeidea > Diplozoidae > Eudiplozoon > Eudiplozoon nipponicum. Next base: position 36,193 of record JAQBSW010001790.1, read on the forward strand.
TTTACCGTCGTACTCTGATGATGATCATGGAAGGTCGAAACGCGTCAGTGCGTGCGACTGGCGATAGTTTTGCTATATTGTTTGACGACTGGTTAAATACAATGGGATTGATGTTTACTTCAAGTTCGGGAACTTCACTTAAAGAATTGTTATCCCCACCCTCGCAATCAATAATTGTTTAATTCTATTGCCTATATATATATATATATATATATATATATATATATATATATGTCTATATATATATATATACGGAGTCTGTAAAGGATACTAACACTATGGCTATTGTGTTAGTAACCGATACCAACATTATTGTACCGAAAAGGTATACGGTACTAACACTACGGTTTCCGAGTCGGTACATGGTACCAACATGATGGATATCAATTTATGCTATAGTTCACCGAAATTGATAGTTACAACAATTTCTGAACACCTGTTACTCCATTAAATCCCTACACACTGGCCTAATTAATCTTTCGTATTTGCTTGTTCATTCAAAAATAACTCCATTAACATAGGAACAGAAAAAAATGTGCTTTTGCGCTACGCAAAAGTTACATAAACTGACGTATTTTACTTCAAAAAATTTACCATTCATAATAAAATTAAAGCGAAGCATATAAAAATCTATTTCTGAACACCTGTTACTCCAGTAAATCTATACACTCTGGCCTTGATCGATATCAGTCATCACATTTAACAGTATTTAACTGTTAAAATAAAGATTTATCATTCTAGAATTGCCCATCGTTTATTTATGGTCAATTCCTGGAGTAACACCACTGGAGAATGTTCCATTACAAACGAATTGTCAATATCGGAGTTTTAGATTCCTCCATTAGAATTGGGGCATCACGTGCGAATTGCGACACTCTAGAGAAGGCTCCATTAATGTACGGGGATCCATCACTCGTGAATGATCGATTACTGGAGTTGTCTCTATCACCGTGGGTGGTCCATCATTTTGGCATTGCCCATCAATGAAACACGCTCAATCACCGTAGAATATTTCCTCAATTTGGAGTGTTCCATCAATTAAGAAGGCTCAACCACTGGAGTTTGGTCCGTCTCTAGAAAAACGACCGTAACCGGAGGATAATCTGGCACCGGAGAACTTCCCACCATTAAATAATGTTCCAGTAACTGATATTTGCCTATCCTTGAAGAATAGTCCATCAATGAAACAATGAACCATCAGATGACAATGTTCGATAATTGAAATATCCTCCGTTAATATAAAAAATATAAATAACTTGAGAAAGGTCCTTCATTGAAAAATATGCTCTCGTTGAACAATTGTTGATCACTGTAGAATCGTCCAACAATGGAGGATTGTCCATTATTTAATCAGGATTAATTACTCTAGAAAATTTACATATTGTTAAATTGCTCATCACTAGTTGCTGACCAGTTATTGAAGCATGATTCCTCATTGGATAATGATTTGTCACTGGAGACTGGTTCATTACACGTGAATGCCCTGTCCCTGTCAAAGTTTTCTTCATTATTGATCGGGCCGTCACTTAATAATGGCCCATCGCTAGTAATATTTCAATCAATGAATCGGAACCATTTGAGAATAGTCATTTAAGACTCAACAATTGATAGATAGATGGTCTTTTGCTGGACATTGTACCATCACTGAATTATGTTCACTTCTTGGGGAAAGTTGCATAACAGTAAAACAGTCGGTTATATCATGCTGGTCAATTACTAGAGTACGGTCCATCACATGAGAATAATTGATTACTAAGATGTTCTACACCACTGTAGAATGTGAAATCACTATTCTCCATCAATTTCGAATGTTGGACTATTTTAGTGTGGTCTACCACTTTTGAATATTCCATCACAGTAGAATAATCGATCGCTAGAAAAATTACATCAGTAGGATATGTTCTATCATTAGAGAATGCTCCTTCACTCAAGAATGTCATTCACTGTGGATTGATTCGTCATTGTAGAACTATCCATCAGTTGAGAATGGTCAAGTACTGGATAATGATCATCCTCAAAGTATATAAAGCATAAAGGGCGTAATTCCGGCTCCTACTGATGAGTCGCCAGTAAGCACGAAACGGATATGCATAGGAGATTATGCGTTCCGTTGATGCTGTGTTTGGTTTATCCTTCTGGTCATATTTAAACTAATTTGTTACTAGGTGCGCAACACCTAATACGCAATATTAAATCATTTTGCAACAATCCAACTTGAAATTTAGTATTCTTCTAAAAATATATTTAGCAAGATTTATCAATGAGGACTACCGCTTTATTAATTGGATTTAAAGTCTCGCGATCTGTATAAATATGGTAATCTTGTTACCTGTACGTGTTTTTGGCTTTGTTCCAATATCATTTCGATATTGGAAATTTAATCAAAATAAAATGCATAAGTAACACTGTGTCTGAAAAAAATTTTAACCTACGGATTGACGATGAATCAACAATACGCATTCGTAATCGTGCAACAAAACACTGTCATCTCAGACGTATGCTTTCAGGATATTGTCAACAAAAGTGCTCTCAAAATAATGGGAATGACGGCTGCAAAAATATCCATGCAGACATAAACAGAAAAAAACGTCTCGCGTTTTGCCCCATGTGTAGAATTTAAACAATGACTGATTGTGTGGGAGAATATATTATGTCTGTAAATCAAGTAAGTGAGTCTGAAATAAACGCCAATCCAATTGGACGTAGGATTGGTGGTAGTTATGCAACAGTAAATGACTGGTTAGATACCATGAGATTGGTTTTTATTTCAAGCTCGCTAACTTGATTTAAATATTTTCCAACACCATCCGTGTAATCAATGTCTGTTTAATTTGACTGTCTCTTTTGCTCGCTTGAATTTAAGAAATATATGAAAAGGAATATTTATAATTCTTGAAAAAGAATTTTTGAGAGAAATATTTTAGATGTCTTGTGCCAAAGGGAAAAAATAAATTTGTGCATGTGTTATAAATATTCATCAATTAATAATAATAACAACCATAATAATAAAAATAATAATAATATTAATTTAAAAAAATAAAAAATAAAAAAATAATAATAATAATATTAATAATAATAATAATAATAATAATAATAATGATAATGATAATGATAACAATAATATTAATATTATTAATAATAATAATAATAAACATTATTATTATTATACAGTTTAAAGTAATAAGTGTAGCAATTGTGTAATTTAATGCAATGAAAGTTTACTCTCGTTTTTTTATAAAGTTGACTTATCAAATGCTTTTAGCATTGCGTAATTATACGCCTACATCTATTGTTGTCTGGCAAAAATCATCAAAATATTGAAATACATAAACGAAGAAGAGGTAATATGAATGTGGTCAATTTAAACTAACGTGCGAGGCAGGAGCTGTGATCTGTTGGAAGACAAGTGGAAACTCCTTGTCGATCTCGAGGTCAAAATATGCCAGATGCCCGTCGGCTAGAGCGACAACCAATCCAGTAGATGTAAATGGGGCCCATGCAACATCCACCACTGGCGACGAGAACTCCAAAGTAATAAGAGGTAGATGGTCGACTAAGGATGCCTTGCAGCTATTCTGGTTACCGTTTTGTCCTGAGCTTTATTGTGAATGCCGATGTGAGTGAAAAAATAAATTGGCAATAATTTCTATAATTCATTAAATTAAAAAATTAAATTTAATAAAATGGACCATAAATTCAATAAGCACTCTGATGTGTCTTTCCCACATCTTTAGATTTCTTGCTGATTTCAATTACCATAATAAATTAATATAACAATTCGTAATTAATTGTGTAATATATATATATATATATATATATATATATATATATATATATGTATGTATGTATATATATGTATATATACATATATATAAGCCAAAAATATATTAGACAGATATAATGCTTTTTCAAACAAAAATAATGTTTATTTTTTCCCATGGGAAAAGCATAGTAAATAAAAATAATCTACTTTTTTAGTGGCATAACAAATCAGTACAATGTTGAAATTATGCCTTATTTGAAAACATATAACAGTACACGAGGAACAAATTCATTAGGAAAAATTTTAATAAACTATAAACATTATAACTAAAATAAACAATGTAAGCAAAACAATATAATACTGTAGGTAGATATTTGAGAAGAAAATACGAAAGAATCGAGTCTTGTATTTGATAAGATTTATATTTATTTGCACACGTGGAAAGGATACTGTGAAATTTATTAGGGCACTCATTACAAACGGAACTATATATAATTTCCGAATGATAGAGAAGAAGCAGCATTAACACGTACATTTAATGCAGCTAAACTACGAGTGTTATTTATGGTAACACACTTGCCTTTACCAGTAATCAAAGAGAAACAGCCGTTAATGTCGATATCAAATATTATTTACCAATATACATGCGCAAATTGTCGATCAACTTACGTAGGCCGATCGACCAGACGGTTAATTACTCGAATGAGAGAACATTGCAACTTGAACGCCTGTTTTGAATTAAATGGTAAATACACGTCTGCTATTGCGCAACACATCATCGAAACCTCGCACGTATGTTCTCCAGACGTAGCATTTAAGATAATTACTAAATGCAAAAGCAAAAGGGAGCTAGCCACATACGAAGCCTTATGGATAAACAAATTGCAGCCGGATTTATGTAAGCAGAAGAAGCATGTACAAGCATTGAGCTTGAACTGGATGTGACGCACGCAATTTGATTGGTTTCCATTTTTCACACTCTCTCTATATTCACATATTTCTATCTTGTTTTGCTTTCCAATTTATATATAAAGATATGTTCATGAGTAGATATTTGAGAAGACCATGCGAAAGAAAATTTTCTTATATCTGATAAAATTTCTTTTTGTTTTGCACATAAGATTTTAATGAAAAATAAATTTCCGATAATGTAGAAAATAGTCGTGATTAATAATTCCACAAAAAAATATTTTTTTTAAATTCCATTAGAACATTAATAAAAAAATGTATTTCCTAGTCTAAGAAAAAAACAAGCGTAAAATAGAATAAAACATGTACATACCTTGTATTTGAATTTGTAACTAACATGACCTAAAAAAGAACCATACGTACAAAGGTTTTGTACCCGCGTACTTACTCTCCTGCTGTTGGCAAAACACAAAGATTAGCAGCTCGGTGACGAAGTGCGTTGTAAGACGGTCTGTGATTGGTTCCGATGTTTACAGATGACGAATCAGCTCCCAAGTTTTTTAATTTAATTTTCTACCATTTAAATATTTGTGTCTGTTTTAGAGCGGGGTACTGTACATATGTGTTCTGTAAAATGGTGGTTTGTTAACAACAAGTAAAGGGAGGGATTTAAAAGTCCGAATACATATTAAATAAGTACTGTGCATATGATGTCCCTACTTCGCGGATTTTCAGCTATCGCGGCCGATCTTTGAGCCTATCTACCGCGAATAAACGAGGGTTCACAGTAAATAGAAAATTCAACGTTAATTATCTACTAACTTGTATTCGTGCTAACAAAACTCTCGATTTATCATGTAAATTAATCGATCATAGTTATAACTCATTTCATATCCCAATTAGTTCCCTTTAAATACTCTTAAAAAATGCACCGAGCTTGCAAATTTAAAGTTCAATCGTCAATACTACGAGCAAGTCTATGAATTGACGTTAGGCAGTCGTTTACGGAATCTGATAGTAGAATTTTACAGTTTCTATCGACGAAATACAGAAACCTAAACCGTTGACTCATAAATAATTTATTTAAGTGCTAATTTTGTCTATGACACCTTATTTGTGATTTATACAAATGTAGACGTCCATGTGTAGAGGAAGATATTTCTGGCGGCAAAATTAGAGTAACAATTAAAGATAAATTTAAACTACCGTGGCTGATTGTAACGAATATCATTCAGAAAAGAAAATATTCGTTTAATTTATATAATATTCTTTATTTAAATCCTTTTCAGTATATAAACTTATGAATTGTGCGTAACTGGAGTTTTCTGCAGTCTCGAACTGTCTAGGGTGATCTTCTTTAGCAAGTTTCATTTACTTTATTGTTTCTCGATTCGGTTTTACAAATTTTAATCTTCATAATATAATCCTGTCCATATTGGGATCGTTCAGGAACAGGTAATTTATTATTTCTGTTTTTCACGTCTGATCTGTTTCCAGGTTAAGTACTTGGATGCAGTGTTTTATAAGAATTAGGCAGTCCTTCGCCTATTACTCGATTAATTAATTACATACTTAAATGTGATTAACATGGAGGCTTATCTTAAACTTGAGGACACTGATCGCATGGTACATTGAGACGCAGGCATGAACTTAATAGATGTGAAAGAGAAAACCGACTTATCAGACTCAACGCCAGTCACAACGCACTGATGCATTTCGACATTCCATGATCATCATCAGAGTACGACGTCAAACTCACTCGTGAGGATCAAACCGTATTCCATAGATAAGTAAAGCATTATTAGATATGCGGCTCTCACCTCTAGTAGTTTTGCATAAATTGTACGTGACTGGAAATACCGGGTTCACAATTCCTATGCAGTCACGAACATTGAATGCTTGCAGCTTTCGCCACAAATAAAAATATAGGCAGGGCAATTAATCAATAATTGTTTGCGCAAGTGGTGGTAATAATTCTTTAAATCAAATTTGCGAACTTGAAGTAAACACCAATCTCATTTTGTTTAACCAGTCGTCGTACACCATAGCATAGCGGTAGTTTTGCTATGTTGCTCAGCGACTGGTAAACCACAATGCGATTGGTGTTTACTTCAAGTTCACAAACTTGATTTAAAGAATTTTTACCACTACCCGCGCAATCAATGATTGTTTAAGGAACTGCTTGAGAGGTGTTTTAAGTTCTCGAGTAAGAAAACATTGCAACTTAAAAGCTTGTTTCAAATCAAATAGTGAATACGCCTCTGCAATTGCGCAACACATCGTTGAAACATCACATGTATGTTCTCCAGACGTATTATTTAATATAATTACTAAATGCAATAACAAAAGAGAGGTAGCCACACACGAAGCTTTGTAGGTAAACAAATTGCACTCGTATTTATGCAAACAGAAGAAGCATGTTCAGGCATTGAACTGGAACTGGAGGTGACGCACGCGATCGATTCATGGCTCCTTTATTTCACATTCTCTTTGCATGTTTTGATTTTTCTATTTTGTTTTGCATTTCAATTTATAAAATAAGAAATTTTTATTTTTTGACACTTGACAAGAATATGAGAAAGTAACGGTTCGTGTATCTGCTGAGATTTCTTTTCTTTCTACACATAGAAAGGGTACTGTGCATTTTATAAAAAGCTCGTATTAAAAGAGAACATTATGATTTGCTGAAATTATTTCTTGCAAATTATCTGCTCTGCATGATTCATAAAAAATATAGGACAAAGAACAATGGAAAATCTTGAACCAACGTCAATTTCAGACAATCAGCTAATTGAAGGCTTAAAGAAGAAGGGACAAGTGAGAACCCATCAATTGAGGCCAAAAATAACATCATCTGAAATAGAAAAATGTTCAAGATATTGCCGACCTATGAGTGCTATCAATTGTCCCGCAAAAGAAAAATGCGGTCAAATCCGAAACAAAAAGGATAGCACCGAGCCAACAAATACATCTTTTAAAATGTACTTAAATCAAAAATACGACCGGACAGTGGTTAAACTCTTTAACCAATACAAAAGGAGAAAAATACAAATTGTAAGGCAAGTGGAACATATCTCATTCTTGAAATTATGTTTAAAATTTAATACTATACCTAAATGCTTTAAATTTAGACTACCATTTCAGCTAGATAGAGTAGGAAATATTCTGAAACAAGAACTTTCTATACATTTAATGAAATCATCGATAAAAAGTCAAGAAAAAAGAAAATATGAACTAATTAGAGATAAAACAAAAATAAGATCAAGGTTGCTCTTGATATTACATTCAATGGACCTTAAATGTATAGAGGATTTCACTGATAAGGCTAGGAATAAAGAAATTCAAAAGATTAAAAAGAGACATGATAAGAAACTAGAAAACCTGGGAATCTATAGGCCTGGAAGAAATATTCCAAACGATTCTTTTGTGTCGAAATGGGTAATAAACTTATCATCTATGGATCTCAAAGATAATGAAAAGAGAATACTTAACCTGGGACTGAATACGGCTGTTCCTATAGAATACATACCTAAGAATGATATTATTACTGAGACAGTTAAAATCGCACAATTCCTCCCAGGAAAAGATAAAACTAAATTTGAATTGGATGTTGCCAAATTAGTGTTAGAACATAGGGAGGATAAATGTAAACAGAATTATGACTTGAAAAGATTGAGATCGGAGTTGTTATCTAATAAGGTAATATGCCTTAAAGCAGATAAAGGTGGAGCAACAGTGCTAATAAACCAGAGGGATTATGAGGATAAGATGTACGTACAATTAAATAATAAAGAAGTTTACCATAAAATAAATAAGGACCCAACGGACAAATTACAAGGTGAGGTTAAAGCTTTAATTAATCAAATGATTGGATCTGGGGAATTGGATTCAGTACTTGGTAAATCATTAATACAAAGAGATTCACTCTCTCCCAGAGTGTATGGTCTAGTAAAAATTCATAAACAAGATAATCCACTTAGGTTAATTATCAATGTCCAGAATTCTCCAACTTATAAAATGTCCAAATTTCTGTGCCATAGAATAAGAAAATACACCTATTTTCTAGATTATACATTAAAGAATACTTATCACTTTACTGATATTATTAGTAAATATAAATTATTAGAGAATGATAAACTGGCAAGCCTGGATGTGGTATCTATGTATACGAACATTCCGGTACAGGTTGCATTAGAGTGTGTCCAACGTTGTCTAACGGAATACCCTGAAATACTAGAAGGGAGTAAAATGATGTTAAGTAGTATTATGGAAATGTTTAAAATTTGTATGTCCTCTACATACTTTATATTTAGAAATGAATTCTACCTTCAAGTTAAAGGTGTTCCTATGGGACAACCATTATCAGTCCCAGTCGCTAATATTTATATGCATTATTTAGAAAAAAATCTCCTACTTAGATCTCCCCTCAAACCAAGCTTATATTTAACGATTCCTAGATGACATCTTCCTGTTTTGATTAGGACAAGTCAATATATCTCAGGTAAATTTTGAAAACAATGAATTATCGTTTCTAGATGTAAAATTAAAACGAATGGGTCAGACATTAGAGAAAGATATTTATAGGAAGGATACTTATTCTGGTATCCTCCTGAATTATTGCTCTAATCACCCGTTTGGGATGAAAATAGGCATTCTAAAATCTATGATAATAAGAAGTCTTAAAATAGTGGATTTAAAATATAGGGATAAAGAACTAGTGAAATTGAAAGAAATATTCAGGATAAATGGTTATCCGGAAAAATTAACTGAGAAAATCATAAAGGAGACATTATTGCGATTTTATAGAAGAATAACCCAGGAGAAACGGGCAAAAGATTTAGATAATCAGAATGAAGATAAGCACAGAACTCTGGGTCTACCAGACTCCAAATTAAGTAGAAAGATTAGGATATTAGCAACGAAATACAACATAAGAACAGTGTTAAGACAACCAGTTACAATAGGCAATAAGTTACCAAATCAGAAGGAAAAAATAGAACCGCTCAACACATCAGGGGTTTATGAGATACCTTGTAAAGATTGCAATCTTAGGTTTATAGGTGAAACCATGCGTCCAATAAAGGTACGTAGAGGTGAACATAAGACTGCATGCAAATACAGACATAGTCATACATCAGATCTAGCCAGGCACTCAATGGAGACAGGTCATCAGATAAACTGGGACGGCTCTAAACGGATTGCACTATGTAACCGAAATAGATTAACCAGATTGATTAGAGAAACAATTGAAATAAAATCAGGAATGAACGTCATGAATATGACATGTGTAGAAAAATCATTAGGCCCAATATTGAATGAAGCCTTCTCTAATGGAAAGAAACGTAGATTAGAGGAATCAGAGCTAACAATAAATCTAAATAAGAGACCGCGACTATGAAAAGGGAAAAAACCGAACGAATTAGATGGAGTTAGAGAGAGGTAATTTGGCTATAGTTATATAAATATCATGATGATGAACATTTCAATTTATATAAGATGTGAGAGAATTTCACGTTGTTGCTTATATGTTTATCTAAATATATTTAACAAATATGTGTATCTATATTTATATATATATATTTCGCAGATACATATATATGGATGATTCTAAATATTCATATAAGATGTGGGGTAAACTCACATGGTTGCTTAAATGCTTATTTAGATATTCACAATATATATGTAGAAGAATATTTAGATTTTATATATAAGGTGGGAAAAGCTCTCATGGTTGCTTATGTGAATTGAAATAGGCATTATGTATATATATAAATATATATATATATATATATATATATATGAGGTGTAGACGGGTAGACATATGCTTTGATATTTAAATATACATATAAATTGTGAGTAAAATTAGTATATATACTATACACTCAAGGAGAAATTGTAAGTGGTTGAATTTCAAAGAACCCATTTCAATTGCTTATAAATATCTACATATATATATACATATATATATATAGGGGTATATAGATAGACAATAAAAGAGATATATAAATATTATCAAAAGCATTTTGACTGATATAATTTATCCATTGCGGGACTCACAGTGTATCTTGTATGAGATTCATATTATATATGGTATATACACGTGTATATATATATAAATATATATATATATCATGAATATATAGATATTTATAAAAGATGTGGGAAGAACCCACATGGTTGCTTATATACTTATCTATATATACATAGATAGCGTGTGGACGTATGTATAAATGGATATTTTATAAGATGTGGGTGTGTGTATATATAAATATATAACCCATAGTTGTTTATGCTTATCTATATATACATAATATATAGCCTATGGAATTATATGGATGTTTTATAAGAAGTGAGTATATATGTAATTATGAATAAGTAAATAAATATAAAATTTATTATATAGGTATATCCGACACAGATATTTTAATGGAGAAACTAATTTATATAGGATATGAGTATTAATGTGTATTTGGCTGAGAGACGATTTCGTTAGTGTAAACTCCGTATTCGGTCTTGTCAAAACGATAGAATAATACTCTATAGACTTTCAATAGTTTTTTAATCTCTCTGTCTATAACCGATTGCAAGCTGGTTGGAATTAGGTGAACTGGGGGGCATGTAAGGATTACTGCAACATTGAATTCAAAATTTGTTGATCTTTCTATGCGTCCGGAACAGAAATTAAAATATTGATATCAGTGATAGGCGTGTTTGTGAATACATTAAGTGTGCTTATAGTTATTCAATAAATGTCACTTTAGTAAAATACACATGTTTATAGGTTATTGTGTGCACAGAGGGGGACAGGGATACTTTTTGTATACATTTGAGTATTAGAGACTAGGTATGAAGACCGGATATTAGGAAGACAATTAAAAATACTTTTAGAATTAAAATATATATAAATATATCTGTCTTGAATGAGGATACCACATTTGTCACAAGTTGTGTTTTACTCCTGTGCGTATTGTGTCAATCCTGAAGATGAGACTGGAAAGGAAGTCTCGAAATATAGGACAAAGAACAATGGAAAATCTTGAACCAACGTCAATTTCAGACAATCAGCTAATTGAAGGCTTAAAGAAGAAGGGACAAGTGAGAACCCATCAATTGAGGCCAAAAATTACATCATCTGAAATAGAAAAAAGTTCAAGATTTTGCCGACCTATGAGTGCTATCAATTGTCCCGCACAAGAAAAATGCGGTCAAATCCAAAACAAAAAGGACAGCACCGAGCCAACAATTACATCTTTTAAAAAGCAAAACGTTTGTATTTCGCGGCAGCTGATGCAATTATGCAATCATTAATTGTCGTATGAATTACTTTCGCTTGTGGAGCATGAATGCACACCTGCCATCCTAATCGGTGATTGGCTGAATGAATTTTATTCAGCGCGATTCGGTTTTTTAACCACCTATCACCAAACAATAACGATCTAATGTCTGCTTAATTGTTTATTTTCACAATTTTCCATCTCTTAGATTTTTCTGCCACACAAGGCTACCGCGGTAACACCTTCCAGACTATCGGATTAAACAGGAGGCTAGAAGAAGCTTTTTTCCCTCCGTCTGCCACTGAAATCTAAGTCGTTCTGTGCAAACCAGAATGGGGAATTTAATTTCAAAGCTTTTGGATACGCTCGTCAGAACGGAATTTAATCCTGACACCAACTTACGGATGTGACAACCTCGAATCTCCGTACAACAGGAAAATGCATTAGCAACATACTATGTCATAGCCTTATCATAATGCAAAATAGGAAAAATACGAATTTGGCTAAATAAATTTAAGCGATATTTCTGCTATACCCAAATGTTAATTACCGACAATAGTTCATATTTTTTAAAAGACAAGCCTTATTCTACTGAAAGCTAGATAGCAGTAGCAAGGTAATATTCATTAAAAAAACAGGTACAGCTAATAAAATTGTAGCTATTCAAATCAGTCATTTTCATGCAACAAATGTAATTAAACGCATACAATTGCACACCTCATTTCAGCGTTGCAGCCTTTTGTGCTGGCAGGGAAGTTCGTTTTGCTTTGCTGTTCAGTCGTGTTTACTGTGTGCTGCTGAGAATTCGCATTTGAACTCATGCATCTGACTGGTACGTCCAAGTCATCCACTGGTAAATTGTTTTTCGTCTTGTTCTGTTTTGCACTGCTGGGTCTAGCCTTCAGTTTATCGCTTCAGTCCGATTGCGTATGATGTTGAATGTCAAATAAAATTACGTTGAATTTAAAAGACAAATGCTTACAGTAATCAAGTGACACAGATATGCAGAACAAGGGTTCTCATTAAGAAAGTGCAATGTTTTAAATACGGAATATCTGCAATAAGTTAATTAAAAGGTTAACTTCCTGTAATTGATAACCAAGTATGCAAAGTTGAACGTTTTCCTTTCTCAATTGTAGAAATAGCCCTTTCGAATTACTATAGTCTAGATACAAAAATACCAGAACAGAAATAAATTATAGCTCGTAACTTGAAAATAGAAAAAAGAAAACTAAAAATAAGTTCGCATCGTGTTAGATGATGATCGTGGAAGGCCGAAACGCGTCAGTGCGTGCGACTGGCAGTAGTTTTACTCGGTTGTCCGACGACTGGTGTTTACTCCAAGCTTGCAAACTTGAATAAAAAATGAAAAGAGAGACAACTTGTTCAAGTTGACGCAACGATGCAGTCGACAGATTTGAGGTGGCTTTGGTCAGATGAGCCACATTGCAATGCTATTGATAATAGAAGCAGAATACCAGGCAACGATTGGAGCTCAGCCATGTTTTCAGAGACTAGTTATACATCTTTATTATGTAGAAGAGGAAAAAGACAAAGTTGAAAAAAAAACTTGATAAAATCAATTGTGCCAACGGTGTTTTTAACAATTCCGGTACCGACGGATTTCCGCTACCAATGTTTGTTCGATTTCCGCCATCTTTATTCCAAAAATACCACGTTGCTGTTATTGATTTTGGCAGTGACTGTGGTTATTTATTTGGATAGGATGCGCCCCTAATTGAGCAGGTAAAGCGGAGGGCAAAGGTGAGCACTACACTTTAGCGAAAAGAAGTATTTTAGTCATTACATTTGTTGGATTTTTCCTACTATCTTCGCTCCTTCCTAAATGGGGCAATGGAGAGCCCGCACTTTTAATTCACATGACATCGGGGTTTATCGACAAAGCTGATCCCGGCTACAGGTAACATGTTCCTGGGCATGACATGGCTCATTGTAAACATTGGTCATCTCGTCTAATTTTCGCCATCCATCAGTGCAGAATTCTATTGCCATGCTAAATCGAAGACACAGGCGTCCTAAACCACGTCTTACTTCACATAGTTGCCAAAACTTGCGATAATTTGGACTTGGAAACGAAAAATAACATACCTCAGTGTCAGACCTCTGATGCTCCATACCTTGACTGTGCAATCAGCCCCACACGAGGCAAAAATACACGGCAAAAACGGATTCCACGTCAAGTTGTAGATTGGGCTACATCTATGCGCCCTAGTCCACCTGTACAAAATGACAGACGACCAACCATGGGTGCTACCGGTGTTGTCGTTAAGCGTACAATGCAAGCCTGTCTTGGTTGCGCATTGCTCCACGCGAGCTACTGAGCTGGCCTCTTGAATTCTCGCGGCGTAGTTTGGAGTGCAAAGCAGAATGTCGCCCGACTGTGTGCCAGCAACGAAGAGGTCATCTAGCCCAGCCAGGCTTAAATTGTATTTGATAAAAATATATGAAATAAAATGGAGTTAGAAAAAAATGGGCAAATTTCGTCATATTTTATTGCATAAGCATCAATAAATGTGCATCTTTTTAACTTTCTAGAAAAAAATCATACAGACAATGTAAATAGTAAAATTGGGTAAACATTGGAACGTCCTATCTCTTAGCTGCATCAAATTCACGTCAAACGCAATGTGCATACCACCTCGTTGCGAAAATCAGGATACAAAATGTGAAACCGCCATGTTTTGTTGGTTGCCAACTCATTTCCGATTTCGCATTTGAAAAGTGTATTAAAATAACGTTGAGTGACAATGCGTGCGAGGCTTTGCTAGTTTGCTGCGCAACTGTGAATGTATTCTTCATATGATTTGAAACAAAAGTCTTATTAGCAACTACCTTTCTCAAATAATAATAATAATAATAATAATAATAATAATAATAATAGTAAAATATATAATAGATAATAATAAGTAATGTTAATAAATAATAATAATAGTTATGATTATTATGTAAAATAATAATATAACAATAATAATAACAATAATAAACAGTAATAATAATAAAAATGATAATAATAACAACAATACTATTAATAATAATAGTAATAATATAATAATAATAATAATAATAATAATAATAATAATAATTAATAATAATAATAATAATAATAATAATAATATTAGCAGTAATATTAATATTAGCAGTAAAAATAATATTAATAAATAATAGCAATAATTATTTTATATATATTATATATATATATATATATATATATATATAAATATATACATAAAATATAAACAGTATATATGATCCTCGCTAGTCAGTAACCGTCTTACTGTGACGATGATTATGGAAGGTCGAAAGCGTTAGTGCGTGCAACTGGCGGTAGTTTTGCTATGTTTTTCGACGACTGGTTAAATACCATTGGATTGGTGTTTACTTCAAGCTGTCAAACTTGATTTAAGTAATCGGTACCACCATACTCGCAATCAATCTAATGCACGATGACTTTTAGATTTTAGATGTTAATAAATTATAAATGAAGCACACGAGGTGAGCAATTTCAGCACAAAATGAAACTGATTTTGTTTATTCGCAAACCACCTACACTTCTTTCAATTCCACAGAGGTGCCTGCCTCACAAACTGACGCTTTTTTGACAGTAGCCGCGGCTCCGATGTTTGCATCATTATTTTCATTTGTCGTGGTGCTCAAATCCGTTGTCACGGCACTCTGCTCACCGGAAGCCAATAGACCACTCACTTTTCCTTGATGCCGAAGAAACGCCTCCTCAATGAAATCTACACGGGTTGGTAGACTCATGTCATTTTCGTTTCTAAAATTCATTAAGCGGTTAATTGCAATTTACTAGTCTCATATGCAGGCAGATCGTGTCAAGTGTGTTAGGTGAAAACAGTAATCTAAACAAACCAGCACACCGTGTGTAGAAATAATCGTTGTGACGCGACTTTTACCTGGAAACACCTTCAAAGTTAAGCTCTGTAAATGTCAATTTATAACAAAAGGCGTCCGTTTGATCAAAGCAAGCCATCAGAACGCGTAAAGATTTGTGAAATAAGCATGCCCCTACCATGATTAACTGTTAAAGTGGTTATCAATTGATGTTTCATACAAAGGTAATAGTAAATTTTGCACTCCGCAGCTCGTAACGGCCAACTCAAAGTTTCGAACGCGGCAGGTGAGCTAAAGTTTGTCCACCTAACGAATTCATGCCATTGAATTTAGTATATATTTTTGAAGAAATTACTATCAATTAAGGTCAATTAACATGCTTTGTGCATAGAAACTGGAAAATCGGAACTTTGTGCAGCCTTGTGTTAATATGTGGAAGTTCGAAGATTAGATCCTAACTCATAGACAGTGGCTAGTATGAGCGATGTCGGAGCCTTCGGAGGGAAGGGACGAATCTGCACCCTGCCAACGAGAAGACAAACTCGATGCGTACTTGGAAATGGGGATCAAACGAATCTATACGAAACTGCAGGTGCAAAACGACAACCTGCGACAACGTAAATCACGGAAATTCAACGTTTAAAGCTCCCACTACGCAAACATTCAAGAAATAGATGTTACCAATTTGAAAGGAAAGCGCGTTTAATTATCGGAATCTGGTGTTCTAACCAGTAAACGACCCTGCTGCACCAGTCAACTGGATGAATTACCTGTTCGACACTATATGAAACTTGGTTTATACTGAAAATTGAAGTAAATAAGTGGTCAGATACTTATATCAATATTGCAACCTTTATTATAATAAATGTTATAACCGCCCACGCAACCAATGTTCGATTAAGATGATTTTTTATTGGCGAAGTAACAGCATTATTTTCAAAAGAATTGAGCATTTTTCCATAGTTGAATTATCCAATCGGAATGGAGATTTCGGAATGAGTGTGACATTGCAGGCAAGAAAATTGAGCATTTTTAGAGTGGAATTATCCAATCCGAATGGAGCTTTCGGAATGAGTGTGATATTGCAAGCAAGAAAATTGAGCATTTTTTAGAGTTGAATTATCCAATCAGAATTGAGCTTTCACGAGGGTTGTGACATTGATCGTGAACGTTTTGGACTAAATTATTGCCTTCAAGAGTAATAGCATTGACTATAAAGGCAGGAAGGGTTTTGTGATATTCACTCTAAAATCCGAACAAAGGAATATGTTAAATACTGTTTGTTGCGGAGAGCTAATTTATATGCAAGTATGTATTAGGTGTTGCGAACCTAGTAACAAATTAGTTCAGTTGTGAACAGATGGATAAACCATAGACAGCATGAACGGAAAGTATAATCTCGTGCACATTCGTTTCGTGCTTACTGGCGACTCATCAGTAGGAGCCGATATTACGCCCTTCACCCACTATATATTTGGGTGAGGAATGTGGAATAACAGAACGGATGTGCAAACCTGGAGAAGTGAAGCTAACATCATATTAAGTCAACGACAATGTGACTTCAACGCTAACTCACACTATAATATATATACCGAGTCTGTAAAGAATACTAACACTATGGCTATTGTGTCAGTAACCGGTACCAACATTATTGTACCGAATAGGTACATAGTACTAACACTATGGTTTCCGAGTCGGCTCCTACGGATGAGTCGCCAGTAAGCACGAAACGAATGTGCATGAGATTATACTTTCCGTTCATGCTGTCTTTGGTTAACCCTTCTGATCCTATTTGAACTAATTTGTTACTAGGTTTGCAACACCTAATACATACTTGCATAAATATTAGTTCTCCGCAACAAACAGTTTTTAATTGTTATATATTTAATTGAATGATGTCACGCTTACTGCGAAATGTGGTAACTGATATCGATCAAGGCCAGAGTGTATGGATTTACTGGAGTAACAGGTGTTCAGAAATAGTTGTAATTCTCAATTTCGGTGAATTATAGCAAAAATTGATATCCATCATGTTGGTACCATGTACCTTTTCGGTACAATAATGTTGGTATCAGTTACTAACACCATAGCAATAGTGTTAGTATCATTTACAGACTTGGTATATATATTATATAGAGTGTGTTAGCTGGAATTCGGAATTTCGAGACTTTATATGATGTTAGCTTCACTACTGTAGGTTTACACATTCGTCTAGGAGATTGTACCGTCCTATTATCCCACATTCCTCACCCAAATATATAGTGGGTAAAGGGCGTAATACCGGCTCCTTTTCATGAGTCGCCAGTAAGCACGAAAGGAATATGTATTTTGAAACGTATTTTGTACCGCGTGATGCTGATTCATTTGTATTCGTTTTTTGCTTCTATTCTTTCTGCCTCGAAATAGTTGTCTCCCATTCGCCAAGAAGCCATTTTCTTGCCCTTTGGATGATTTTCCTATGAACACTACTGGATGAATCCTTCTAAATCTACACTCCGCATTTTGGTGTTCTGTTATAATAAGAAGCGCGGAACGAAAATATGGGCATCCTGCATTAAAGACTTGAAATCGGTGTTGTACACTTTCGAAGTAGGACGAAAACATACAGTCGTCTGATGCACGACGGAGTGAGAACTTGAGTCGTAAAAAAATAATTCGATCACAGCTCTGCCAAGGGTTTGAAACCAACCCTCACTAATCCAGGCACGCTCCTTTTCGTTTCAACTTACGTGTCTAGAATGTGATTTGCGCTTCCACTTGCATCGCGTCCGTCTTGTCTAGTGCTTGGTTGCTTCACTGTCTCCAGTCCAACTAGGGCTTTCCGGACGGCTCTAAACTCGAAACACGTGCAACCATCTGATGGTGTTTCAGTTTTGTGTGAACAAAGGGTATGGAACACGCAAACACAGACACATTCAAAGATGAAACAAGAGAGTTTATCAACTCACAGTCTGTTGTTCATTTCATTCGGAATATTTTAAAGTTAAAATGTGAATTTCTTTTACATTGCAAAAAAGAAAATTTTCAGGCACAATAATTAAATCACTAGAAACAAAAATGCTATTAAGGTATATGATTGAGAAAAATCTCGCAAAATTCCGAACTTTTTCTTCTATTTTAAATTAAATACAGCCGGTAAAAGTGCCAGCAATCCATGTTAGCTAAACAAACGGTGCGTAGCCAAAGAAATGCCTGGCCTTACGACCGTCGAGCACTGCTAGTCGGCCCCCTATTGGTGGCAGGCCATCATCCCATTTCTTGTTAAGCGGTGAACGGGTTGTGACTGAATTCGAGCAAGGTCAAGTTTCTGCTGCCTAAGGAAACTTTGGCCACTGTCATCTGGCAGATAGTTGGCAAACAAACTAAGAGAAGGCAAACTGAGCACAAAGCATTCACATTAGGAATGGGCGAACTATTATTACGAATGAACGAATACTAACTATAATGAATGCACTCTTGGGTCGGAAAAATCTTGAATGCTGTACATTTTCAGGTGATCCAATTATTGTCCTCGATTGATGGGTTCTCACTTGTCTCTTCTTTTTTTTGAGCCTTCCATCAGCTGATTGTCTGAAAATGACGTTAGAGCAAGATTTTCTATTGATCTTTTTCCGAAATTTGGTGACCGAATTTCCAGTCTCATCTTCAGGATTGACACAATAGGAGTAAAGCACAACTTGTGGCAAATGTGGTATCCTCATTCAAGACAGATATATTTATATTTATTTTAATTCCAAAAGTATTTTTAAATTGTCTGCTCTAATATCCGGTCTTCATACCTAGTCTCCAATACTCAAATGTATACAAAAACTGATCTCTGTCCCCCTCTCCGCACACAACCACCTATAAACACATGTGTACTCTACAAAAGTGACATTTATCGAATAACTGTAAGCACACCTAATGGATTGACATACACGCCTATCTATGATGTCTATATTTTTTTAATTGCTGTTCCGGACGCATAGAAAGATCAACAAAATTTTGATTACAATATTGCAGTAATCCTCACATACTCCCTGTTTACCTAATCAAAGCACCTGAAAATGAATAACATTCATCATTTAAATAATGAATGCATATTGCATCGGTCGTCGCGGAGGCCAAAGAAGGTCACCTTACCTGCTGAGTCGAGTGGAGTGGACAAGCGAAATCAGGTTACTACAGGCAACTTCAACTTCGAGTCTACCTGTTCCCTTCGCTTTTCTCTGCTGAATCTCAGAATACCGCTCATGTACGTGCTATGGATACTTTACTTACTTTACTTTACTGCGGCTGACTCCTTTTGGAGGATAAGCCGGCTCCACATTTCATGGAGTTTCTTGGGAATTTGATACAAGTGGTGTCCCCTCACCACTCGGCTTTTTGTTCGAGGACGCACCTCTAGCCTTTGCACATCCAAGCGCAGTCTGCAAGGCAGCAGTAAGTTGCATGGTTGCCGGTGGCTGTTGAGAGCTCATTCGCCATTCGGAAGTACGGGGTACTGTCCAGGAGTCCATGTAATCCTGTGGCTGTTGAACCCTTTTGTGGCGGGGAACACACGCCGAGTCATGGTGCCGTCGTCGGGCTCATGTGGTATTTTATAGGAGATCCGATTGCCGGTCGGAAATCCACCACGCCCTGGTGACACCACCGCCATAGCCCCGTTAGCCCATGTACGATCGGCCATCGAGACATGGTTGACACCGTCGTACCACGTTGAGGAGGGGATGGACTTTACGACGGTGCTATGGAGACGGCGAATATTGATTATATTATTACTCATCACAATGTCCGAATATCTTAAGCACACCATGGAGTGTCGGTATTATCCTTAGATCACAGCCTAAAGCTTATTTAATAAGTGAAACTGTGAAAGCGGCCGACTTTGTGTGGCTGGTTTAAATACTTTGATATGCATATTCCTTCAACGATTGCAACACCGACGAGAGCATGGATGATATTTACCCAACCTAAGCGCTTTACTTAGTAGGGCAATAAGTTCAGGTGTAGGCTATACTGAAGTAGCGCAGACTGCAGACGGTGTCTAAGTCGTTGCGTAACATGGCGTCCACCAGCTCGCGGACGAAGGTCGACTCACGTAGTATGCTTGCATCCGGAATTGTCGTTCGCTTTGTAGCGCATATGTCGACTCGGACCATGCACCCATCCGTTGTTGATTTTCATTCAGGTTTTCCGGAAGAATGTACAAGAATAAACATCAAATATGTCATAGTCACGTACAATGTATGCAAGACTGCTAGAGGTGAGAGCCGCATATCTAAATTTGATTTCCATATATATGCAATGCGGTTTGATCCTCGCTAGTCAGTTTGTTACCACGAACCGCGCCAATTATTGCTTAATTTTGACTACTTATCGCCTCACGTTGACACGAGAAGAAGATGCACAATGTTAAAAGATAGCACATTATATATTATTTGCCAGATGGTTCCGTAGAGAAACTAAATTTAAAACAAGAGATGGGAATAAAATTGGTTTCATTTGAAGCTAATACTAATACTAATACTAATACTAATACTAATACTAATACTAATACTAATACTAATACTAATACTAATACTAATACTAATACTAATACTAATACTAATACTAATACTAATACTAATACTAATACTAATACTAATACTAATACTAATACTAATACTAATACTAATACTAATACTAATACTAATACTAATACTAATACTAATACTAATACTAATACTAATACTAATACTAATACTAATACTAATACTAATACTAATACTAATACTAATACTAATACTAATACTAATACTAATACTAATACTAATACTAATACTAATACTAATACTAATACTAATACTAATACTAATACTAATACTAATACTAATACTAATACTAATACTAATGCTAATACTAATACTAATACTAATACTAATACTAATACTAATACTAATACTAATACTAATACTAATACTAATACTAATACTAATACTAATACTAATACTAATACTAATACTAATACTAATGCTAATGCTAATACTAATACTAATACTAATACTAATACTAATACTAATTTTACTACTCATACTAGTTCTAATACTAATACAATTGACAGTAGAATGGCTAATACTAATAAAACTACTAATACTTATACTAATACTATTAATAATACTAGTACTAGTACTAATACATATAGAATTACTTATGAAAATACTATTACTTATACTAATAGTTGTTCTAATACTTAAACTAATACTAATTATAAAACTAATAGTAATACTATCTAATTATGCTTTCCACGTATATGTTATGCGAATTCGGCCTTGCTAGATTGTCGTTGTACTCTGTTGATGAACATGGAATGACAAAATGCCTCAGTGCGTGTGGCAGGCAGTAGTTTTACCGTGTTGTTCGAAGACCGGTTAAATAAAATGGCATTGGTGCTTACGTCAACCTTAGCAAACTTGATTTAACCATTTGTTATCATACGAGACACTATCTGCCAATCTGTAAGGCCTCATTTGGTGGAAGATATATGGTCTAATATTATTTTGTATATGTTCATTTACATTTGGTTTTAACTAAAAACTGCACAATCTGAGAATAATAAGTTTTAGGGAAGGATACAAATTTAGAAATACGGAAATTTTCAATAATATTCAAAATATAAAATAGTTTTTGAGATAATAACCGTTTTCGGCGACAATAATAAATAATTAATTTTTTTCCTGGGAATACTTATATGAACTATATAATAGCTAATATTATAAAGTAAAAACCTGGCGTGAAGCCAGAAGCCAACTCACCCATTTACTATAAAAAATCTGTTTATTATATTATTTCTATAAAACAAGTTTGCGAGCTTGAAGTAAACACCAATCCCATCGTATTTAACCAGTCGTCGAACAACATAGCAATACTACCACCAGTCGCCCGGACTGACGCATTTTGACCTTCCATGATCATCTTCAGAGTACGACGGCAAACTGACTAGCGAGGATCAACCCGCATTGCATATATATGGAAAGCAAAATTAAATATGCGGCTCTCATTTCTTGAGATTTTCATTTCCAAGTTTTTTATTATTAAAATTGAAATTTTATGCATTATATCATCATGTTAGTCAACAATGCATACAATCAATTGCTAGTCATGGTTCTCATTTTTTGCATAATGTTACACTCGAATTATACCTTAATTTTTCCTATTTCGATGATGAATCTATTACTCTTTACAGCCGAACTTTCTGATGTTGATATATTGCAAGTATAACTATAGAGATTTATTGATCTATATGAGACTAATTGCACATATTTATGTGATGTGATATCTTTTATATATTGTAAATTTTCCAATATTATTATCTATTTGATGGACCATGTGTGGTTTGAATCCGAATAAAGATATTCTATTCTATTCTATTCTAATAGTCTCGCAGACATTGTACCTATTATTTTATTTGTGTATTTTGATAGCAATTTCGGCGAGATTAAATATCCGATGGATTATAATTTCCAATCAATTACCCATGGTTATCATAATAGATGTACGAATGTCTGTTGAGAATTTACTATATAAGACATTAATGTTTTTTTAATTATTTCGTATGCAGATTGGGGGAGGAATATTTTTTAATTTTCTTTATTGATTGCCTTAATGTCTTGAATCTAGTTATTACTTTTAATGTAGAAACTGCTTAACGATGCATAGCACATCATATATTCGTGTTAAATTCTCAAGTCTATTTTTCACTTAATGAGTTTTGCTTGATTTAATTATGTTGTTACAGTGCTGCTAAAATGCGCGCATTTAAACAAAAATCGGTTTTCTAAGATGGAAATACTAGGTTCTGTTAAAAGTGTATTGACACGGCAGTCGTAAAGCTTCGATTAGTTTCCTTGCTTCATGCTTCGTTTAGACATTGCCAATTTTTCTGCATTTCTCCTCGATCTGTTGATATCGTTGGTGCTAATTTTATCGATGATAACTTCATTACAGTTGGTGTTTAATGTGCGTGTTGCATAATTGCGTGGCTTCTAATTATTGGTAGCGATAAAATCGAACTTGCAGTATTATCCAAGCCAATGTGCATTTTGCATTAAAAAATTGTCGTGAATATCGTTTCCGTTTTAACGCACTGGATTAGGATAACACTTTTTTACATTATTTACCTACCGCGTTTAGGCATTTACCAACTTTACAGTTAATTACTGTTTTGTTGCGAAGAACTAATATATATGCAAGTATGTATTATGTGTTGCGAACCTAGTAACAAATTAGTTCAGATGTGACCAGAAGGATAAACCAAAAGACAGCATGAACGGAAAGTATAATCTTATGCACATTCGTTTCGTGCTTACTGCCGACTTATCAGTATGAGCCGGTATTACGCCCTTTAACCACTATATATTTGGTAGAAGAATTGTGGAATAATAGGACGGTACAATCTCCTAGACGAATGTGTAAACCTGTAATAGTGAAGCTAACATAATCTAAAGTCAACGACAATACGACTTCAATGCTAACTCACACTATATAATATATATACCGAGTCTGTAAAGGATACTAACATACTTGAATATATATTAGTTCTTCGCAACAAACAGTATTTAACTGTAATATATTGAATTGAATGATGTCATGCTTACCGCGAAATGTGATAACTGATATCGATGAAGGCCAGAGTGTATGGTTTAACTGGAGTAACAGGTGTTCGGAAATTGTTGTAATTCTCAATTTGGGTGAACTTTAGCATAAATTTATATCCATCAGGTTGGTATCATGTACCGACTCGGAAACCATAGTGTTAGTATCCGGTACTCATCGATTTCAAAAAAGGTATCAGTTACTAACACAATAGCCATAGTGTTAGTATCCTTTACAGACTCGGTATATATATTATATAGTGTGAGTTAGCATTGAAGTCGTATTGTCGTTGACTTTAGAGTATGTTAGCTTCACTATTACAGGTTTACACATTCGTCTAGGAGATTGTACCGTCCTATTATTCCACATTCTTCTACCAAATATATAGTGGTTAAAGGGCGCAATACCGGCTCCTACTGATGAGTCGCCAGTAAGCACGAAACGAATGTGCATGAGATTATACTTTCCGTTCATGCTGCCTTTGGTTTATCCATCTGGTCACAACTGGACTAATTTGTTACCAGGTTCGCAAAACCTAATACATACTTGCATATATATTAGTTCTTCGCAACAAACAGTATTTAACTGTAATATATTGAATTGAATGATGTCCTGCTTACCGCGAAATGTGATAACTGATATCGATGAAGGCCAGAGTGTATGGTTTAACTGGAGTAACAGGTGTTCGGAAATTGTTGTAATTCTCAATTTGGGTGAACTTTAGCATAAATTTATATCCATCAGGTTGGTATCATGTACCGACTCGGAAACCATAGTGTTAGTATCCGGTACTCATCGATTTCAAAAAAGGTATCAGTTACTAACACAATAGCCATAGTGTTAGTATCCTTTACAGACTCGGTATATATATTATATAGTGTGAGTTAGCATTGAAGTCGTATTGTCGTTGACTTTAGATTATGTTAGCTTCACTATTACAGGTTTACACATTCGTCTAGGAGATTGTACCGTCCTATTATTCCACATACTTCTACCAAATATATAGTGGTTAAAGGGCGTAATACCGGCTCCTACTGATGAGTCGCCAGTAAGCACGAAACGAATGTGCATGAGATGATACTTTCCGTACATGCTGCCTCTGGATTATCCTTCTGCTCACAACTGAACTAATTTTTACTAGGTTCGCAAAACCTAATACATACTTGCATATATATTAGCTCTTCGCAACAAACAGTATTTAACTGTAATATATTTAATTGAATGATGTCATGCTTACCGCGAAATGTGATAACTGATATCGATGAAGGCCAGAGTGTATGGTTTAACTGGAGTAACAGGTGTTCGGAAATTGTTGTAATTTTCAATTTTGGGTGAACTTTTGCATAAATTTATATCCAACAAGTTGGTATCATGTACCGACTCGGAAACCATAGTGTTAGTATCCGGTACTCATCGATTTAAAATAGGTATCAGTTACTAACACAATAGCCATAGTGTTAGTATCCTTTGCAGACTCAGTATATATATTATAAAGTGTGAGTTAGCATTGAAGTCGCATTGTCGTTGACTTTAGATTATGTTAGCTTCACTATTACAGGTTTATACATTCGTCTAGGAGATTGTACCGTCCTATTATTCCACATTCTTCTACCGAATATATAGTGGTTAATGGGCGTAATACCGGCTCCTACTGATGAGTCGCCAGTAAGCACGAAACGAATGTGCATGAGATTATACTTTCCGTTCATGCTGCCTTTTGATTATCCTTCTGGTCACAACTGAACTAATTTGTTACTAGGTTCGCAAAACCTAATACATATTTGCATATATATTAGATCTTCGCAACAAACAGTATTTAACTGTAGTATAGAATTTGAACCTAATCTGCATACTGGATTAGTTATAATGGAATATACTCCGGTGTAAGTATCCTACTAATTTGAGTGAAAATGTGTTATTAACGTTTTTTTGCACAAGGTATATAAACTTTCAGGTTATTATACTAGGCAATTTAACTTAATTCTTTTTGAAACGAAATGAGTTTGTTTGATTGGAATTATTGTACTTTCCTTATATCGATGAAAATAAGTGCACAGTCTTCAATTTCTTCTGTGCAAACCAGACAACATTTCCGTTCTGGCTTTCGCGAAACAATTGCGCTCTTAAAATTTGCAAGAGAGACCAATTGAACATAACATAGCATAACACTAATCCCAGATGACGACCTGCTTTAGAGGATCTTGACCCTATTTCATTTATTCTAAAGTTTAGTAATTCTAAATTTACCACTTTGTGAGGGTAACATTGTTCGCTTTACTAACAAGAATCTAAGTAGTCTCATATATTTATTTATCAAATAAGCTAGATTATAACACCAATCGATATACCAAAATAATAGTGTTTGCCAAACAGCCACGGATTTCTAAAAACTTCACCGCAACTAAATGTGAGAGCTGATTATCTAATTTTGCTTTCCATATATAAACAATGCGGATTGACCCTCACTAGTCAGTTTGTCGTCGTACTCTGATGATGATAATGGAAGTTCAAAACACGACAGTGCGTGCGACTGGCGTTAATTTTGCTATCTTATTCGGCGACTAGTTAAATAAAATGAGATTGTCGTTTACTTCAAGTATTATTACCCCCACACGCGAAATCAATTATTGTTTAATTGTATTGCCTATATATTTATATGTAGCGAAAGCTGCAATTAGTTAATGTGCGTGATTACCTAGAAATTGTGCATCCGGAATTTCCAGTCAAGTACAATGTATGCGAGACTACTAGAGATGAGAGCCGCATACTCTGGTGATGATAATGGAAGGTCAAAAAGCGTCAGTTCGTGCGACTTGAGGTAGTTTTGTTATGTTGTTCGACGACTGGCCAAATACAATGGGATTGGTATTTACTTCAAGTTCGCAAACTTGATTTAAAGAATTTTTACCACCACCCGCGCAATCAATTAATGTTTAAATCTGGTTTGCGAGCTTGAAGTACACATCAATCCAAGTTTATTTAACCATTGTACGAACAACATAGCAAAACTTTCGCCGGTCGCTCGCACTGACGCGTTTCGACCTTCCATGTTCATCATCAGAGTACGACAGCAAATTGACTAGCGATGTACTAAGCGTGGTTATATGATTTTTTGGTATTTCCTTTCCAATACCATCTTTAAGATTATAATGACACACGGTTCACTGCACACAAAACCAGATTCAGGCAAATGTTCATTTTCAGTACTTGGTACGAATGGTGTGAAAGACGAATCATCCAACACGAGGCCGAACACAACGCTCACATGGAAATGAAAATCAATTTGATCATTGTGCAACCGAGAGTGCAAAAGAAAGAAAATCGTAGATAAATTAAATGTGATGATTGCACTGTGAAACCAAGAACAAAAACCTCCAAGAAATAGGATTTGGTTCTGTTCTGAAAAATGTACTTGTTATTTGTATATGAGGCAAAAGTGATCTTGGAAAAATTAAATAAAATATATAATAAAATGATTTATAGATAAGACTTTTGTTCGAATCAAGATTTCACGTTGTTAGATGTGGTAGAAATTGAAGATTACGTAATGTGTTCAATAAACGAAATCATTATTTATTATGCCAAGAGAACTTATATTATCTCGTTTTCAAGAACTGTATTGAATTTTTTCCAATTTGATAGTTAAAATTGTGACGAATTTGATTCTAAATTTGAAAAACGGATAAATTTTGCGATAAGTGTTAAAGCAGGTTCAGATATCTTTCCGATAATCTTTACTCTGGCGACAAAATAATTATGAAACATTCCATCGACTTCTAATTTATACTTCAAATTAAAACAGGCTAAAATGCATCGAGTATTCTGAATTAAGCAGTTTTGCAACTAAATACGTAGCCCTGCAGTCAGATATATAAAAACTTTCATGTTTATTAAAGATTAATAGATGGGATTATTATTACAATTTTCTAATTATAAAAGTAATTAATAGAAAAATATTTAGACCCAATTTTAGAATAGGTTCAAAACATTTAAGTTATATCACTATGAACACTACAATGAAGAAAATTTTGAACGTGTGGTGTAAGTAATATAGAGACACGGATTACGGTAGACAATGATATTTGTTGCTGAAAAGTTTGGCATTATACAAATATTATACCAATGCGAATGTTTAATAAAAAACGCTCTCATTCTTGAATAATGATTGTAAATCAGCTGCGACTTTTGTCTCCATTATGGAAAACTGGGAGGGGGGTAATGGCAATATTATTGCTTTAAATAAAAGAATTCCAAAGATTGGTGGAGAAAAATATACTCCACGATAGAAGACGGACAGTGTAGCAAAGTCAGCTAAAAATGAGGAAGTTCAAATTTTTAATTCAACGGAAGTCATTGAACACTAAAGATCCACCTGTTAGTAGTATTCATGACTGTCTGTAATGCGCAAGCAATGGGAGTATAACATGAGATTCACATTATCTATTTAAACCATGAAGTTTAAAAATTATAATGGAATAACTGGAAACCCGTTTTAATAGAACAAGCTTGGTATCAAATTTTATGGCATTTGATCTAATATAATTTAAATTTGATTCACATTGATTTTTTTAATTTTGCAGATACACATTTTAATCAAAGCGGGACTTGGCTACAGAACCAATTATTATCACTGGAAAAGATGATTTTCTATAATTTACGAGGTTTACATCTAGGCTTGACGCAATCATTCATTTATTAGTATAAAAACAACGCGGACGCCAAATAAAACTAGAAAGCCTTGAGACACGCGTGAGCACAACAAATTAAAAAATATTTTCTCTCATTCCAAATCGTTTAATAATTGATTAAATCCTTAACATGGTTGCGTTGAAAATAATTTGATTTTATAAATAGACACTTCTCAGTTTTAGTTCACTTGTCGTCAACTACCTACTTGAAAGATTGACATTTCAACGCGGAAACTAAAAGATATTATACGAAGCAAAATGAGACACCATCCTGCAAACAATAAAGAAATTTAATATTCATTTAGGCTTAAAATTTTCAAATTCAAAAAAATTATTAATGGCCTTTAAATAAAATAAGAAATGACCATTACTTCCATAGGCATCAAGGCTATATTAAATACTTGAAAGTGCCATTTTGGCGACCTAGTTCGTTAAAGTAGATTGTCTAACAGACGTTTCTTCTTATGCTTATCACACTTGTCCGGTATTTGTGAAAATATACGCAAAATTGGCCGCAAGCCTATATACTGCATTATCCCCTGCCTCTTCATCTTCCATATTAGTTAACAAATTTATAAAAATTATTATCTTCATTTTATCCCGATAGTCAAAAACAGTCACAATAGCAGACGTTCAAACATTTTTCTTAGACGCATCAATATAAGCTCCTTCGAATGCTTTAATAAAAACTAGTTTGTGCTTTATGAACAGATTACTTTGGATTGTGCCTATTAGCATCAGTATGCTGATAATCTCTTTCTTATCTCCCAACTTGTCATCGCCAACAGCAATGGTAGTATGACAATTTTCAAGCAGACTAATTTCCTAAAATTCATAAACAACGAACATGACAAAATTGAAAAACCATTATTTTAGCCTTAAGCATGGACGCAAAATTACGAATATAATTTTAATCTTGTCAGAATACGTAATAACATTTATTATTCTAATTATAATTCTACTATATATATATATATATATATATATATATATATATATATATATATTTGAGGCTAAAATTATTTTCGGTATTTTTTCGTCTATGCCAATATATATAATAGAAAGAATGTTCATATCAATCTCTCAAACTTGATTTAGATCATGTTTATCCCCGCCCACGCAATCAATTTTAGATTAAATATATAAATGCGCAATTCAATAGTACTTCCCAAGGCAACAAATGTAAGCCTAAACAAGAAATAATAGGTAGTATATAATTGCAAATTGTGTCTAGTATGCGGCAGGGTGGCTCATTGGATAGAGTAACCGATTCAGAAACAAACGTGCTCAGGTTCAAGCTCAACCCGCAGCAATTTCTGATCATCATGTAAAGAACACTCAATAAGAAAGAAACCGGTATACTGTATGATATGCCTTATCTACATTATTCTCTACTTTGATTACACTGATAAATGTATGTGTATAATGGGACTGGTTTTTATATCAAGATTGCAAACTTGATTTAGATTATCGTTATCATATTGAGCACCATCAATAATTGTTGAAAAATTTAAATATAGATTCAAGACAACTTCCCCTGGTAACGTTGCAGGTATGTGACAAAATTTATTTTAAAGTTTAAGCAGTCGCCATTTATCCACCACCTAAAATAGAGTCTAAACAAATGTTGTATATAACTGAAAACTTTGTCAAGCGGACGACAGGGTAGCGAAATTAATATATCCACAGCTTCAAAAACGTCGTGCCCAACTTCAAGCTATTTTTTCCAGTAAACTTGTAGATTGTAAAATAAGGACAAAACTGGTCTTCTAAATAAATTTGTTTTCTACATTATATTATACTTACTTTCCAAAGACACATCTATTTTAATTGGGATTAGCTTTGAAATCATGTAAACGAAATTGATTTTCATATTTACAATCATTGCCCGTGCAAACAACGATCGTTTAATTATATATTTTTTCAACTCAGTGCCTCTTACTCCGGTTACCTCTGGCCTGCTCTATATTGAAAGATTAGTGGTAACTAGATGGGACTTTAAGTCTGAAGAAATGCCAAATAGACTCCACATGAAGTAAAGTTTAAGCAACAGCAGAAGTTAGTATATAACTGCAAATTTTGTGTAGCATGCGGTTTGGTGGAGCAGTGAACAGGGTCTCAAATACGGAACCGGACATGTCCAAATTTCTTCCCAACAGCAGCAAAATTCTTGAAGTTTCCTAATAATGAAGAAAGCGTTGTACTCGATGAATTGCAATGGCTAATTTATATAATGTCTCATTTCTGCCGACAAATGTATACATAATGGAAAAGGTTTTTATATCAATTTCGCGAACTAAATTAAATTTATTATTATCACCACAGCCCGTGAAAACAATGATCTTCTTGTTCCTAAAATGTTAACTTCATTCCCCATGTAGAAAGGTGTCTGTTCCGTAATAAAATGTTATGCGTAGCTAATTGAAACTATAGATGATATATGCTCCACCTGAAGGAGACGCGTACTAGAGAAATATTTCAGCATATAACCAACAACTGCATTTAGCTTGCAGTAGGATGTGGCAACGTATTTGCTCACATACTCCAAACAGGCTTACTCGTGTTCGAACCCACTTCGTTGCAGTCTACTAAATGAGTTGCCTGTTCGGCATTGCAAAAAATTCTTCCTATATAACGAAAAATGTGAATATAATGGATTTGGTGTTTTTATCAATTTGGCAAACTTGATTTATTTAATTTTTATCAGCGGCCATGCAATCAAAGGTCGTTGGATGTATAAATGATAAACTCAATATCATTTCTACAGATAGCTTAATGTTCGTTATGGAATGACATATTTTGTGCAGCTAGTTGGATGTCAAGGTCTAAATATGTTTCATTTAGTCTCCAACAGAAGGAAATACTAACAACAACTTTTTGTAACGTGTGTCAGCCTGGAAAAAATCTCTAGAGTTTTTGAAGAATTCCCACTAATGAAAAAACTGCTCTAATGGATGATTTTCCCTTTCTACATTATCCAATGATTATTTTGTACTGGCAAATGTATGTATGTAATGAGACTGGTGCATACATCAAGATCACAATTATTACCCCAGAGGTTGGAGCTACAGATTTCGAAGCAAATGTGCACAGGTACGAGCCGTGTCCGTATCTAATTCTGGACAGTACGTGAAGGGCTCCAAATAAGGACGAAAACAATCTAACGTATAAGCTTCCCTTACCATTTTCTACAATACATATTTTGTATTGACAAATGCATGAACATAATGAGACTGCTTCCTATATCAATTTCTGATCCTTGACACAAAAATTAATTATCTTAGTCCTTATATTTATTCTATTCTAACCTTCAGAGGTTATCGTTTATAAATATAAATTGAAATATTTTAGGTAATTAATAATAGATCAGTAAAGAACTATATTAACATATGTAGCAGAATTTATGTGAAAAAAGTCTACTGTGTATTAGCGCATTCTTGATAGGGAGACCAGAGGTAAAGTCTCGATACACCGACATTCGGAGCCTGTCTAATGTACCTCAGATAAAAATTGGCGTCGCGCGTCGTGTTTGCGTATTTGTTTAATCTAAAAACACCGTTGCTTCAACTACACCGAGTTTGTTATTCACATTTGTCGGATAATCTTGACCATGGCTCACATGTTGAATGCTACAGACCTGCAGTTTACTGTGTGCCTTTGACCTACAAATGAGTTACAATCTAATCTTCGCTAGACTTAAGTATTCAAAGATTAATATCACGCTTTTTATAACACATGCCAATTTTGTGTGTGCTAATAAAAGATATTTGTTGTACAATATATATATATATATATATCTAAATATATATTGTTCTGTGAATACCTCCGCATGCCAATAAAACGCCTGCCCAGTTAAATTGCTGTCAGATCTTTGAGCATGCTTTCCTATTTTAATGTTATTGCAATAGAAATACATTTTCCAGAATTTTGTAAGCAAAAACATATTTCCGGGTCTGAAATTTACCATGAGGCTTTCTACGCCCCATGCGAATCTACTATTAGTTGAATTTATTTTAACTTAAATTTCTGAACTAATGTATTTTTGCGAACGAAAGCACTTTTTTAAATTATACAGCCAATTTTCAAAAATTATAAATTTTCTATAAAAATTATAGGACAAATGTATTGATACAAGTTATTTGCATAAGTTAAAATATTATTTTAATACTTCAATGTAATTGTAATAAGATATCTGGGAAAAAAAAGTTTTTTCATACGATCAACTATACCAAAGTCATGGTCAGCACACTCCTTGCTGAGTTCTTCCAAATTATCCGTCTAATGATTTAAAAAAATAATATTATCATCATCATTATCACCATTGTCAAATTGGTAATGTTTATTAGTTAAGTTTACGTAATAAAAATAATTTTTATAGTAACAATAATCTTTAAAAATTATTCATAATAATAAAAGCATTCAGAAACATATCATCATCATCATCATCATCATCATCATCATCATCATCATCATCATCAACAACAACAACAAAAACAACAACAATAACATTTTAATTTACTTATTAATCTGCCACTGTTTGCCTATATCATCATAACCAAACATTCAAAAGCACCTGCTGCTAAACTTTCTAATATATTTAGTATTCTTAAGCAGTGCCATCATTATCATCCTCATTATGATCATCACTGAATTAAACCTCTTCTCATTTCTTTTCACTATGAAAGGACTCATGTTCATGAAAATCATTTTAATTATCTTTACATAGAGCAGGATGTTATTCGTTAAAGATTTGCTCCAATTATCCATACATTTAATGCGCTTGTGTCCATCATTCTAAATGTCGTTTATTGCTGCATTCTTTTGCTCAAATACGCAGGATTGCTCAGTGGTTAGAGCACCAGATTCCGAGGCAGACGTGCCCCGGTTCGTATCCTGTCCGCGGCAAATTCTGGCCAGTACTTGATGAGTTCCCAATATGGACGAAACCGGTCTACTGGATGAATTGCCTTTTCTACACTATACAATTCTTAGTTTATACTGACATATGTAAGTAATTAATGGATCAGGTGTTTGTATCAAGACCGCAACCTTGATTATAATAATTGTTATCACCACCCGCGCAACCAATGTTCGTTTAAATATATGAGCCATGTCTGTTGAACTAATTACTCATCGCCAGACTCTCAGAGCCAATTACACCCATCGTCCTCATATGTCCAGCGAGCATTTCATTTCATTATCGCTTCACTAGTCTAAAATGAAATATAACCTTATAGGTATTATAATCATAACCAACACAATTAGCAACGTTTTAACCATTAATTAACAAAAATGCAGAAGTCTTTAAAAAATAATTCATTATAAGGCCAAGAGTAATAGTTATTTCAAATACGTATTTGAATTGATTTGCATTACAATTGTTATCGATTTATTAAAAGATTTCGACTGTCGTTTCTTCTCCGTTTATACAATCTTAAGATTTAAAAAAATAATATTGACTTTCTGATAAAAATGCTATATTAAAACACAATTAAGTAATAATTAGCAACTAAATAGAATATTATAAATATGATAATTTTTATCACCAATATCATAATCGGCATCATTACTTTGTAGGATAAAACAACTGTACTTGCTATCTTTTACAAATTTATACCTAACAATAATTATTTAAATTCAACATGTTGCTTTTCAATAAATAATTAATGTTTATAATTTAAATTATTCAAAAAAATATGATATTTCAAATATTTCAAAAGCTAAATATAATAGTTCTTAGAACCTATTTGCAAATTTTAATCTTTTACTATGTTCTCCAGTTCTCGTTAGAGCAAATTGAAAATAAAATGAAGTCGAAAATATTTTTGTACTTAGTCCAAACGGAGGCTCAGCTATTGTTATATTTTAACAGCTATCTGTATTATGCAATAACTGTTTTAATAATGGGCGATATTAGTTGTTATAACCCATACGTCAACATGAGAAATTAAAAATATTAATATTGGTTTTCTATCTAAATTATCCATTATTTGCATCAAATTTTACTTTTATTCTTTTCTTTTTACTATAGACTAAATAACAATCTATTTAAAAATTTACGTGATTATTGTGAAAACATCCAGCAGTGGTCATTAAATTAACGAATTATCACGTCATTTTCAGGTGTGTAAGAATATTATTCCAATTTTACTCTTGCTTTTTGGTAATTTCCAACTCTAAAATGTTTTATAATTTATCAAACATTTATTGTTAACAAAAGGTTTTTAATAAAAACTTACCGATTTTTAGTTTGTATGCATGGCATGATATTTAATGCACAGAAAACAAAATGTACGCTGTTATACGAATAACTTTTATATTTAATATTAACAACAGGTACTTCGTATTAAAATTTGATGCATATTTGTACAATTTTTTAAAGATTTCTACAGAATTTTTTCTTTACTATCATAGTTTCTGTAGAATATATATGCACCAAACTGAGAATATATTATATTCTGTATAAAATATATGTTATATAAGATTTAAATGTTGAATTGCGTTATCTATTGTGCGTAAAGTATAGTTCATACCAGTAATATATAAATAAATTCAAGAATCGCGATTATTCTACAATGTAATAATACATTAAAATGTAGCATGGCTTTTGCTTTATAATTGCAGATCAAGGATGTCTATTTTAAATTTAGGTCACAAGTAGTAATCATGAATTTATATTTGAAAAATAGACTGGAAGATATAAGATATTTGGAATTAGGCAGAAATTGGTTGGCAACGCCAGGCAATGTTAGTGTATGAGATGCTTTCCACGAATACAAAACAAATGCTCCAGTTAAAGGCCTTGACAGAGGCAATACTAGTCACCACCAATCTGGCATTATAGAACAAGCAACTTGCTAATAGAATTAATTTTGACTTCTATTTCTATGACGGAGTTTGAATTGTATATATATTGATAATAACTTCAACCCCAATAGCGAAATGTAACCGCGGATTAATGCAAAAATAGGATAAAATCAATGGCAATATTTAAAAAATGATTAAATGGCTTTTGTGTCAAAAGGTTTCAATTTCATTATAATATTTATTTAGCTTTTTTAAAATGGCATACCTGCGTCAAACAGAATAGAGAATTTGCTAGCTAATCCTTGCAAGGAAATTCATTCTTAGCATCCTTATGAGGTTCAAGTTATGAGCAAGAAAATTCCTAATGTCAATTCTAAATTTTTACAAAAACCTTCATTTTTCAACTTTAACTATGGTACAAATATATATTGAACACAGATGTTCCGTGTGCTTGTTGCGTAACGCTATTACAAGTTCTTTAGTTAATATCAAGATATGGATGATTGACCTCTTATAAAGCCAGTTATGTCGAAATTTATGATTGTGGCATGTAGGTAAGCGATTTGCTCTAGACCAGGAGTCAGTTATCGTAGTAAAAAAATTGATCCAATGACATAGGAGTCCCAACTCGCACGCATTTTCCTGGATTAATTGAGTAGGAAATGTCGCAATGACGACTCTTCTGTTTCAGTTTCCACAAGATCTCTTTCATTAACATCTGTAATAATGGATTTTGCCTTTTAGAGTTTGTCTCAATACGCATAAAATGGATGGTGTGTGAAACCACAATTTTGTAAAATGATTTGATGAACAATAGAAATCTGTTTAATAAATGTTTGTCAGTACAGAAGAATAAAGGGATATTTCCTACTTAATTAGGTAGGCAAATGTAAAATCTCGCCTACCCAGAGATACATACATCATAAAAAACCTGGTTATAAAGGTCACCGTAAAGATAAAGAAATATATGAGCATAAGGATGATGATGATTATGTTGTTGAGGATGATTATAATTTTGATAAAAATTTTGATAATAATATAGATTATGTTTATGATGATTTAGATGACAAGATTAATTAGGAATATCATGATGAACATCAAGATTATGAGGATGATGCTGTTGACGATAATGATAGTGAGGAAATTGAAGATAATGATCACGTTCTTGTTTCTCATTACGATGAAGATTACGAGGACAATTAGGAACACAATGAAAATTATGAGGTTAATTATTTCTTTGATTATGTTTATCATTATTATGATGATAATGATGATGAGGCTAATGATAATGCTGTTGTTGATAATTCTAATAATGCCAACCTCATTGATCGTGATAATTATTATTGTGATGACGATGATGAACAAGAAGATTATTGTTAGGATAATAATGTTTACGATTCTGTTGATTTCAATAATGTTGATTTGTTAACTATGACTTATATGATAATGGTAATGATGATGATGATGAAGTTGATTCTGTGCATGATGGTGATCTTGTTGTTTTTTATGACGATAATGATAAAAATGATGATAATGCTGACGATGGCAATGAAGCCGATGATGATACTGATGATCAAGCTGACAATGGTGATGAAGATGAGGATAATGTTTATGCGCTGTGGATTTTTCTGATGATGATGACTAAGATTATCATCAATTTGATGATAATGATGATGGTTATTTTGATGATGACAATGGTGATGATTTTGATCGCGTTGATGGTGATTAGTATATTTTAATGTGGAACCACATCACGATCGAAACAAATAACTACATAATCATCAACCGCCATATCATCATCAACAAAATTCACATCATCATCATGATTATCATCATCACTTTTGCCATCATAATATGATTCATATTTATCGACATCATAATAGTCATCAACATCGAAATCATCATTATTATTGTTATCACCAACTTTTTCATCATTAATAAAATTATCGTCATCGTCATTATTATCATCGACATCATCATTATCATTATTATCCTAAACAGCATAATTATCATAATCAACATCATCAACCTCATCACCCCGATCACCAACACGACCAAAATCATTATTTCCCGAAATGCTCATTATCCCTATCATAATAGTCATCAACATCTTCATCTTCATCATCATCATCACCATCATCATCATCATCCTCCTCCTCCTCCTCCTCCTCATCATCATCATCATCATTATTATTATTATTATTATTATTATTATTATTATTTTTATCATCATCATCAGCACGAACAGTAACAACATTATCATTATTACCCTCAACTTCACGACCACAATCATAATCTTTAGCATCGTAATCACCATCATCATCACAATCATCATCATAATCAAAGTCAGCATTATCATTACCAATATCATAATCGTCATCAATATCATCAGCATCAAAATCATTATCATTATAATCATGAAATTCGTACGCATAATTATAATCGCTATCATCAGTATCTTCATTTTCCTCATCATCAGCAACAACATTATCAATCTTATAATAAACACCAGCCCTATCCCCATCGTCTTTATTTTATTCCTATTCATTATGATCATCATTTTCATAATCATAAACGATGGACGTAGCTGAATATTAATTATATTTAAATAAATCTTTTTCAGTTATGTTTTTACAAACTTATGCACATGTGGGATGTGCGACTATTTAATGATATGACAATAACTGTAATTAAACAAGTTAACCCTAAGTAGAACGTGAATAGTTTGCGTTAAATTTCACATGTGCATATCATGGCGTGAGGTTAGGATGAGTTTAACTGATTTCTTACGCTTCCCAAACCCAATAATGTGAGGGGACCTCAATTACGTCACTTCACATAGTGAGTATAAAAAATAGTCTAAAGCATATACAATGTAAAT
>JAQBSW010001790.1:77500-90000 GCA_029291075.1 Eudiplozoon nipponicum
ATTGTGATTATATATGCAATCTGTAGAAATAGTCCGCAGACTTTCTGAAGGTTTCGAACTTTGTTTAGTCCAAAATACTCTTAAATTCGTGCCTTTGACTTATATTAGATATTAAAGTTGATTTGATCTCTGTCGGAAAGAAAATGGGCTTTATCTGAATTGGGGAGTACATACGCATTTTATAATAATGGTATGCCTCAATGCACGATTTATCTCAAAAATCAAATTTCAAATGAAAAAAATGGCTGAAATATTATGTATCCATTACATTTCCCAGTATCAGTAATAAAATAAAAGCGGCGATTTAAATGTATCTCATGATATACTTATCGATGTACACTAGAATTTATTGACCAAATAATGAAGACAGATTGGCCATTCATGAAATACAAATAGAAGTTCCGGAAATTCAAATTTGCGGTTTTAACCTTCAGTAGCTCAACAAATAATTTTGGCCACAAAATCTCCATTTAGCTATGGGCATAAAATGCTCGAACTTTTGTTGCCAGCTTGACATTCATACTAAAAAAGAACAATTGTTTTAGCACAAGTTGACAAAAACAAGTTGATAACCTTTCAGACATTTCGAAATAAATTTGCTCAGCAGGAAATTTCGGCTATGCAAACACATACTATTTTGACCTTTCATTGGCCTTTCGTTATAAAATAAAGCGACCGTTCATTGAGCGGAATGTGATAATATTTAAACAATAATTGATTGCGCGGGTGGTGGTAACAATTCTTTAAATCATGTTTGCGAGCTTCAAGTAAACACCAATCCCATTTTAATTAACCAATCGTCGAACCACATGGTGGTAGTTTTACTATGTTGTTCGACGACTGGTCAAATACTTGAAGCTCGCCAACTTGATTTAAAGAAATGTTATAACATTTGTCTAAATGAATTTTGCTAACATAAGATGAAGGCCAGTAAATTTGATTTAACAATTCTACGCCAGTAAAATGAATTCATGAGTTCCGAACATGCATGTTCAACATCAAAGTATATCGACAAACTGAATGACGGGCATCACTTTGTAATGCAAGTAAAATTTTTGATTAATCAACGTTCTAGCTCTAACTTCCTGTTGCATTGCCTAACTTGTAGAGAAATAAGAAAACAAGCTGCACAATAAATATTTAGTTGGGGACATCACACATCTACAACTTACGTCACACGCATGTAAGTCATAAAATTATGCAATAAATCATTAAGCCTGGGGTGATAAAAATTTATGTAATAAAGTCTCTGAACGTATGATAATCGACACTGCCGTTTTATTTGACCTATAAAATGAATTGCCGAATTCTTAAATTTTATGATCGTCACCCCGTCACAACAGCATTCTGCATAATGAGTATCGAAAAGCAACAACAAATTAGATCTTTTTGACTCTCTTCGTTGTTGCTTAAACCTCTAGTTACCACACGTTAAATATTGTCAAAGAGAGAGTTCGGCTACATAAAAATTATTCAGTTACGCGCATATCATTTTTGAAAAATTTCTGCATAAAGCAGAAATTGACTAAGGTAATAATAATATTTCTTTAAATCAAGTTTTCGGATTTAAGATAAACACTAATAATATTTATTTAAACAAAATACAAGTAATTGTAGAAAGTTTCTCCATAAAATGAACTAATTTTATACGAAACTTAAGGCCATCATCACAGGGCCTTAAACTTAACGAAATAATCAAACAGCAAAGCAAAGTAATTTGTTGAAAATCGACGTTGCTGCTTTAACCTCTATTTACTTTGCCTAAAATACACTCATCGGGAATTATTGACAGCAAAATTTAATGTTCATGAAATGGTATTTGCGTTTATCTCTAGCCCAGTAGCTTGATTCACTTAAATAAAAAATAGCATGCCTTTTGTTTTATAAAGAAAAAACAATAGTGTTTATGACATCCTATACGTCACTGTTTTTTAGTTGCTCGTGTGCTTTCGATATGTTTCTTTTCGTAGACTACCATTCTCAATCATCAATTGTAGAGAGAGTTAATGCA
Source organism: Eudiplozoon nipponicum (assembly GCA_029291075.1). NCBI lineage: Eukaryota > Metazoa > Platyhelminthes > Monogenea > Mazocraeidea > Diplozoidae > Eudiplozoon > Eudiplozoon nipponicum. Next base: position 79,512 of record JAQBSW010001790.1, read on the forward strand.
CTCGCAAGAAAATTATGTGCAAAGGGTCCACGTTGTTAAAATTTTGAGTTATTTATACATTTCAACATTTTTACGTATGAGTATGGAGGTGTCATTGAAATGCTTTAGATATGTATGGCAGTATATTTAAATAAATAATTGCAACATTAATGCTTCCAGATAGCTAGTAGACTTCCTAACAAACTACCAATCGACACGCCTTCGGATTATGTGAAATATAGCCCATACAATATGTATTGGACATATTTGGTGTACATATCACGGAGACTATTTAAATGGCTTGAGGGTTTGGGGAAGAATAGGCGTTTACTATCGATAAACGTATAAAGGAAATCGATAATTTTATCGGCGGGGCTGCTTATAAATTGATTTTTTAAATCGAAAGAAAGCATTTTATATCCCTGACATCGCACGATTTTGCTTTATTTACAAAGTCAAAAGTATCACGAATAAAATTGCTTAAACTATAAATTTTTCCTGATTTTAGGATTGCCTCAAGTTCTATCGCGAGTTTTTGTCGTGGAGTGTTAATCATTGTCATGATGGGTCTTAATAGCGGCGAGTTGCTCGTTCCAACTACTTTTTATACTTTTGCTAGATTCAAGGTTTCGATTTCGATACAAGCACCTAGCTCATTCATTACATACTTATGTCAGCAAAAACTAAGTATTGTATAATAAATATGTCAGGAGCTTATATCATGATCACAATCTTGATTACAGTTATTGTTATCACCGCCCGCGTAACCAATGTTCGTTTACTTTGTATGCTTTCGGCATTCCTTATATTCTGACCGCGCGTGTGCCCACTGGTTTTTTTGTTTGAGGCGAAGTAAGATTTTATCTACTTCACTAGAATTTGTATCGTCAATTATTTGTTTAGTTGTTTCACATCCATTTCTGACCATACACCATAATAAATCTTCGGTAGATTCCAATCTGTATTTATTTATTTGGCATGGTGTGAATTTCTATTCGTCATCAAAACTATTTCTCAATCGATTAGTATATTCATTGGTATTCATATAAGCGATACCTGAGCCCCCGTCCGGTTTTACAAATCTAATGCAGTTTTAGTGCCACAAAACTTTGATTCCTTCTGTGCACTACCTTTTTGTGTCTAGTATTAAATTATTTGCCAGCAAGACGTATTCAGCTTTAAAATGTGGACGAAATTCATATTTCTTTAACTGGTGATTTAACGTTTCCGTATAGACTCTCCAGTGTGGCTTTTTTAATCTCTGTCGTTTTTTCTTATTGTTTGGAAAAATGTAGAATTTTAGCTTTAGCGATAAAACATATTTTAGTTTTTAAGTTAACGTCAAATTCGTTTAGTTAAAATTGAATTTGTCAGGTTTCCGAGAAAATGCTTTTGAGACTGGCGCGTTATCAAATATAAAAATTTGTAGCTTCCTATGTTATTCTGCTGACGCAATTTATAGCAACGCTTTTAAGAGCATTACTGAACACGACAAAATCGCACGGATTTCGAATACCGACAAAATGTTCTGAATCTGAGATCTTATTGTTCACTTTTTCAAATAGCAGTTTCTATTTCTCTATTACATTCTTTGTTAACACACTTAAATTTTCATAAGAGCCTTTGTCGGAGTCGAAAGCCATAGATCGTATAATCTGAATGAAATTGATTATTTTCAATGCACCAAAAATAAATACTATTAAATTTCACATGCCTCGCCATATCTTTGAAATATAACGATTAATTTCTCGTAACGGCAAGGACGTCTCTCAGCATCTAATTTAATGTATAAATTTAAATTCAGACATTGTTATGCCTTTGCAATTTGTAATAGGTTATAAATCAGGAAATAATGTTATTTATAGTAATTACAACTAAAATTCGAGCACATTGCTAGATATTTCTCAAAGCACATAACAAGAACTAATTACGTGCCGCGGAGGCTGTTGATTTTTACGCTTATAATCCTTATCGAAGTAATCAAAAGAAGTTTGTACATTATTTTAAATAAACGTACGTATTGTTTAATTAAACGAACATTGAATGCGCGGGCGTAGTGAAAAATTATTGTAATCCATTTTGTGATCTTGATATGAAAACCTGACTCATTATGTACACACATTTGCCAGTATAATCTAATTTTTGTATAGTGTGGAAAAGGAAATTCATCTAGTAGAACGAGTTCGTTCTTATTGGGAACTGATCACGTACTGTCCAGAATTTGCTGCGGATAGGGTTCGAATCTCGGCATTTCGGCTTCGGAATCTAGTGCTCTAACATCTGAGCAACCCTACGGCACACTACACGTAATATTCAATATATATATATATATATATATATATATATATATATATATATATGTGTGTATATATATATATATAATGTTTCTTTGGTTAGACTCCTTTAGTTTTATATTGAAATAAAATACGGTAGGACTTCTCAATGGTTAAAGTACTACATTCCGAAGCAGACGTGCCAAGATTCAGCATTCTGTCAAGGGCGAATACTGGACTGTGCGTGATGAGTTCCCAATAAGGAGGAAATCGGTCTGTTGAATTGTTTGTTTCTGTCTGAGTGAGCGCTTTTGTGCTTCACTCAGTGTATATCTTTTTCACCCCTATAAATTTTTGTTCAATGTGTGTGTTTTTCTTCAAATACAGGTACAGAGTTTGAAATAAAAACTAATCTCATTCTATTTAACCAGTCAAACAAATTTATCTCCGTTGTTTTCTCAGAAATGCACTATTTATATTAACAGATTTTGCTGTTGCTTTGACGTTTGGTGAAAATGGCTATTTTTATCTGCTTCGTAATAAATTTATACTTTCATAGATCATTTAGTTTTAAACTCAAATAAAAAATAGAATTACAATGCATTTGAATAAAGGCACAACCTTCGCATATCATATGTATGGTGTAAATTTTAGTGAGTTTTGAAAGTCTTTGTCGTCTTGAGTGCACAAACGGAAACTGAAAAACACCGACCAAAATTCACTAGACATAAATTTTATGGATGTTTAACATGGTCTTTAAAGTTTATTAGCCTGAAGTAAAAAGATTACGAAGGTAAATTTCAGCTGCACTATAAACATTCAATTATTGACAGAACAATTTTGCGGATTCACCCATGCATGCAGTTTATACAATTAGGCAACCATTGGTTAATCGGGTGGTTATATGGCTTCTTTATATCAAGCTGGAAGACTTGAGATAAACACCAGTCTTACTAATTTTAACCAGTTATACGCCTTAACAATATGAATGCGCAAATCTTATGAACTGAGGCGTTCGCTACTTGCATGAAAACTATTAGAGGATAATCATCTGCTAACCACGGATGTTGAGCAATATACGTGCAAGTGGCTGGGTCCAGGATTTACTTAAGCAGCCGAAACCTGCTTTTCGAGTTTGGCACACTTGCTTTTATTCAGTCACAACCCATTTATCAATAAGTATTATAGTGCAGTTAAGCTGAATTCAGTGCTTTACATGGAACTGGATGACACCTGGATTCCATTATGCCTGGGTTGATTCACACTATCATTAATGACAAACTGGCGGGATTATATCTAATTATGCTTAAGATAATTTGTAATTTGACAACTTATGCGGCCGAAACAATAAACATGCGACTGCCAATTTTCGGTTTATCTGTTTATGAGCAAATCCGACCGTGTTTTGCCTGAATAAAGCGTTACGACGAGTAAATATTAACCAAAAAATTGTTTTCGGTAAGGCATACAGAGCATAAATTAATCTTACTGATCAATGTGAAAGTAATTGTTGTTGCTTAATAAAATAATTTATTATTTTAATCTTTATTTAAGCTATGGCCTTTTAGTCAACATAGACACAGAAATGTCAAAGTCTCTCAAAATTATATTATTTTTATTTAATTCGACTAGCAATAATTTCAAGAAAATTGTCTAAATATCCGAATTCGCTTTTATTAGGGACAAATATATTTACAACATTCTTTTTGAAATCACGTTTCTATAATGTGAACTTTGAGCAATAATCGATTTAATTTATGCGTTATCCAAGAAGTCGCCCATGATTAGATCCGTGGTTTTGACCAGTATATGCACAAAAGAGCCAGTAATCTTTTATCACAGTATGGTATAGGATTAGCAGTGGAGAGCAGACGTATAAATGTTTGCTCTTTCTAATTATTTCTCACGATATCGTTAATAGTTATGCTATTTGAATTTTCAATATCCTGATAATAATATCAGAGACACCAAAAAATGCCATGGATTTTTTTAATTAATCGTAAGAATAACTGCATTCACATAATTTCAGATGTCTCCCGCTAATTTACAGATTTAAAAAATTCTTGATAAACGGAAATTAGTTAAGCTGAATTTTATTTCTTCTGGAAGTTAATGGCTAGATATCGAATTATCTGGTAATTCTGTTAGGCGTGAACAAATTTCGAAAATCTTTTTAAGTAATATATTTATCTTTTTAAATAATAAATAGGTATTCGGTGTAAACTCATACAAATTCATTTGTCTGATCCAACAACTCTGGCATTACATCAAAAATATTTGTTCTGTATCACTGTTGTATCACCAAATACACCTAAATTCTGGGCAAAAATCTTCCTTCTTATTGGCGAGGATAAGCAATGTTAGCAAATAGATCAATAATTGCAATTTAATTTTATCACAAATGTCTTAAATTTAGAATAAATTTATTTTTAAATAAGCATGCGTTTCAGGTAAAAATGACGCATGCCAAGAAAACACTTCTCAATTTTGATTCAATCTAGATGTTTTAACATTCATCCCTATTTGGAGTCTATTTTACTAAATAGGCGTTGTCCAAAGCTGTGGAAAAAAATCAATTTGTGCACTGACTTTACTTTACAGCTTGCCAAATTTTATTCTAAAATGCATCTAATTAGGTTTCTAGTAGTTGAAATTTCTAGACCGTTATATGTTTTTGCTGTACAAATTATATAATATTAATTTCTGCTATCTTCTTTCCATAAAATCAATTTTTCGGATTAAGCAATATGGCTTCTGTACAATTTACAATATGCTTTATAAAATAATACCTAAAAACAAAGTTTTACGTAAGTATTTATAAGTCGTTGCGCACGTAGTAACAATTTAGTTCAAATATGACAGAATCAAGCAAGATTTGCCGCAGAATTTGATTAAAAAATGCTTGGCACCGAAAAGAAAATCAGCTATTTCCGATCATATATTGGAAACGGAACACACAGTCTATTTGACCAATTTATCAATTCTAAATAAAACAAAATCGGAAAAATTATTATATATTTATGAAGTCCAATATATAAAACAACAAACACCGTGCGTGAATATTCAAAAGTTTCATCAACATGATATTCTAATCGACTGGCCACGAATCACAAATCTCAACTATGATTTAGTAGTATCTAGGCAAGACCAAACACCCCCTCGACAGGATCAACAAAAATTCAATCGAATTGGTAACAAACTGAATGGGTAGAAACAGCTGCAGAAATTTTGAAGCAATATGAGCATTCAACACTGCAACACGCACCTGCGCTGTTACTACGTGTACAAAACAAGATTGCAGAACAAGGGGAAACGGAAGAATACAGGCACAAACATATACACGCATACGCATACACATTTACTAATCAGCTGAAACAATAAATAAAAGTAAAACCAATTCCGATATGTTGCCATACACATAATCACATAAAAACACAGCGTGTATATAAATGTATTGTAAAGTGAAATTTAGTAGTCTTGAAATAAATTGTCATTATCCACTTTGATATTAATGTTTTTTATTCTTAATAAGAAATATATTGTGTTATCAACGAAGGCAATGGGCATAATAAGGATTATATATATATATATATTGTTTAATATTAATGCGGACCGCTTTTTATATTAAATTAGAACTAATTCCCACATTTGAATTGTTAGTTAAACATATATTGGAATTACATTCAACCTGAAAGGTTGAAAATATTTAAAAAATTAATGTTATTAAATTCGAAATTTTATATACCGCCTCTACGAAAGAATGTTTAAATGGACTAAAAAGTCAGCGGAAATACTACGCTGCAATAAATGAAAAGCCTTCGTAGTAATAGCATATAAGATTATATTAAAAGCAAAAGGCTGCTTTTACTGAGATTATGAGTATATTCGTTCAGAGGTTACATAACATGAAATAGCCGAATTTATTGATTTGCTTGTTCCAATTAAGCTCAATCAGGTTGGCTCTGCTACATTGATAACGGACGAATTTCTATAAAAAAGTGACAAATATTGCCCTGTATTTTATTTAGCATAATTATGATGAGTCTAAGTAGCCTAAATAGCTTTCTAAATTAAAGGTTTTCACAATTTTAAGTTATAAAAATTTTCTCTACATTTAGACATAGCTGATTTAATAGCTTACATATTTCTAAGTACAACACGGATATAAACCACCTCGTTAAATCAAAATACAAATAAAGATTTGAAATAAAAATAGTACACTGGAAAAAGTTAATTGTTTTGTGAAGTGTAAAATATGGTGGATAACATAGATTAATTACTACGATCAATCTGTAACTTAAAAATATGTTAAACCCGGCTTTCCAAACTTTGCATGTGCATTATTTTTATTACATTGATAACTATTTAATTTTGCACCTCATTAAAATGTTTAATATAAATAGTATAACAGCAGGAGAGCAACGGTGCTTACTGGAAAATTTCGGGTATTCCGTGCCAGAGCTGGTGCTTTTCAAGAATGCAATTTAGATACAATTGCGCCCTGCCTAAGGCCGGATGGCGACAATTTCTGATAGGTAGCTGATGTGTTCCTAATAAGGACTAAACCAGTCTAATTGATAAACGAACTACACAGAATTTAAGCAATACTATTAATAAATACTGACTACTTATATGTGATCAAAAGTCCTACAATATATATATATATATATATATATATATATATATATATATATATATATATATATATATATATATATATGTATATATATTGCCAGTATAAATTTACACTACATAAATTATGAAAATCCATCAAGTATAATAGGTTGCCTTTATTGGAATCTCTATTAATGTAGACAACAGAATATACCGCCACCAGTTCAATTTGGAACATCCATAGAGCTACATCTATCATATATATAAATATATATATATATATATATAACTATATATCCCTTTTATTAACAGAAAACACCGTGGACAAAATATAATCATAATTAAATAGGCTCAGGCTTCCTATACACAACGACCGCATTATATTGTATTTGTTAGTTTAAACTAAGCATTGTATAGGTTAGCAGCGCAAATTAGTGTTATAGTCCGATTTCGTTTTAATGTGTATTTTACTAATAGCAGTCAAGTATTTCGCTGCAGATGGGGCTTGAACCCACGTTACACAAAATTTCAAGCTTTGTTACTTATCCTCCCAATTAGGTGACACTGATTCAATGAAAGCATTGCATTTAAGCATATACAGTTCATTCCGATGAATCTATATATATATATATATATATATATATATATATATATATATATATATATATATAGAGAGAGAGAGAGAGTGGAATTGCTATTTACATCACGCTCAAAACCTTGATTCCAATAATTGCTATCTACACCCACGCCATCGATGATTGATTAATGAAGATTAAGAATGTTGTGGATACTGCCTGATTAGATTTTGAGATAACGTATCAACACTCTTGAATCTTTCAATTCCACGACGTACACAATCAAACAGCAATTTTTTTAGAAACGGAAATAACCTGACCACACATTGGATTAGCATCACCTAATATTCTATCCGTTACCAACACACTAATGTAAAATAGCCGTGCAAACAGGATGACTTTTAGCATTAATCGTGGCAAACACTAGGCAAACGCTGATCGATTACGGCTTATTATGAACACCCTGCGCGCTTGTTTAGGTGACAAAATAAAACGTTCGATCAACGCGAATTGATAAACAAAATAGGAAGAAAAAATATTCTTCGATGCAATAGTCAACAAAAGAAAGGTCTGTTCTAAATTCAGTCAAACCAAACAGTATTAAACATCCTTTTATATTGTAATAATATTTACATCTATGCGCACACAAAAACGCATGCAAACACAGATCAATTTGTATTCGCAAACAGACACGAAATTAACCAATGCATATCGTACAGAAGATGAAACGAAAAAAACGTATAACGAAGAATACGACCAATTTTTGATCACTCAAAACTTACATTTCAGTAAAAATGTACATTATAATATTTAGCGGTAATGGAAATTAATAATAATTATATATATATATATATATATATATATATATATATATATATATATATATATATATAAGAAGCAATTGATAAGCAGAATCCAGCAACATTTGCCACAGAAATTGATTAACAAAGGCTTGCCACCGTCAGGAAAATCAGCTATTTCCGATCATATATTGGCAACAGGGCACCCTGTCAATTCGACCAATTTCACAATTCTACATAAAGCAAAATCAGAAAAATTATTATTTATCTACGAAGCACTTTACATAAAACAACAAGCACCTGACCTTAATATTCAAAAGTTTCATCAACATGATATCCTTATCGACTGGCCAAGAATAACAAAATTAAACAACAATCTACTAGTATCCAGCCAAGAACAAACAGGCCCTCGACTAGAATCAACAAACGTACAATCGGATTGGCAACAAACTGAAGTGGAAATAACAGAGGCGCATACGATGACAGAAGTCTCCAAACAATGTGAGCGTTTAACACTGCAATCAACACTGGCGTTGTTACCACGTGAAAGCTTTGCGCAACGAGGTGAAACGATCAACTATACTGGGAAAAATAGCACTTGTATATGTAACAGTGAAAAATGCGCACAAATTGTTAATTCTCAAGCTATCAAAACAATAAAGACAAGATCTCACACATCACTTCGCAATACTGCGAGAATGACCTTTACATGCAAACACGCATACACAGAAACACAAACGCATACACACTCACCAACTGGTCAAAACAAGAAACAGCATTAAAAACGAGTCAGATTTGTTACCACTAGCATAATCAATTGAAAACCCAAAATGTATAAATATGTATGATTGTATAAGAGTTTATTAGTATTCAAGAAATAAATGGCCTTTATCCACTTTGTTATTTGTGATTTCCTAATTATAACAATATTGTAGAATTAACAGTAATGGACATTAGTAATATATATATAAATATATATATATATATATATATATATATATATGTATGTATATATCAGAAATAAAATAGACTTTTTCATAATATTACATATTTAATTCATTAAATAGAAAGGGTTCTTTGTTGTTTTGCAATTCAGCATTTGTTACTAGACCATCCGTGATACGGACTTGATCGCAGAAACGTTTGTTCAATGTCACCAAACTTAAACTCTACGCAACAGATGCCACGCATTACACGCAATATTTGGCTAAAAACCTAGTTTTGCTGTTTCTATCATTCTGGTATATCTTAAACATTGCTTTCGCCATGAAATTTAAGCTTCTCAATCCCATTACGATACAAATCGACCGATAATGGGAATGTTCTGATAAATATAGTTGAGGTTAATTTGAATGTCTGGAAATAATTTTATACAAATTTGTCCATATTAACATTAAATTTCTTAAACAAGCAAGTGCTGATTATCAACCAGTAATTGTCCGAATTGCGTCAGATGCGAGTTTACCTAGCAGCATTATTTAAATAGCCTGGCAGCTCAGATTCTATTATACACACACAAGGTTTCTTTAGAAGGAAAAACTGAAAAAACGACGAGAACTAATATATGCAAAAAAATGCAAACAATGTGTGGCATTAAACAATCCATTTTCGCGCTTGTGGTCGTAACGATTCTTAACATCAAGTTTTCTGGCTTGAAGTAAACACCAATCCCGTTGTATTTAACCAGTCATCGAACAATATAGCAAAACTACCGCCAGCCGCATGCATTGATGCCTTTCGACCGTCCATGATCATCCTCAGGTTACGACGGCAAACTGACTAGCGCGGATCAAACTGCATTGCATATATCTGAAAACAAAAATTAAATATGCGACTCTCACTTTAAATTGACTAAATCAATGTTTGAATATACTTGATTGGTTAAATACAATGGGATTGGTGTTTACTTCAAGCTCGCAAACTTGATTTAAAGAAGTGTTACCACCACCCGCGCAATCAATTATTGTTTCATTTTTTTCACTTTTATATACGTGACAAGAACCGCAAAAAGATAATGTTCGTAACTGCATAGAAATTGTGCAGCCGACATTTCCAGTCAAGTGTAATATTTGCGAAACTTCTAGATGTGAGAGCACATATCTAAATTTGCTTTCCATATATATGCATTGCGATCATGGAAGGTCGAAACGCGTCAGTGCGTGTGACTCAATCTATATAATATATATACCGAACCTGTAAAGGATACCAACCATATGGCTATTGTGTCAGTACCCGAAACTTACATTGT
>JAQBSW010001790.1:95000-121670 GCA_029291075.1 Eudiplozoon nipponicum
TGGTGTGTAAACATTAATGAAAAAGTTGTCGCTCAAAAGACTAAACTCAGAATTTAGGCTGAAGAGAAAGTGAGTACTCAATACTCTAATGTACACCCACCTAACTGAAGCTTACCTTATGTCACCTGCCAATATCTTTTAAAATGTAAATGTAAAGCTGTCCAGGTTTTCAGTAGAGCGACAGGTCTGCTCAATCAGCCATCAATTCTCCGTTGGACTAGTAGAACAAGACATGCCATTCTTTTCACCTAGAATGATGCAAACAATATTGTAAATCCGTTGGTTAAATTTATCCATCATTTGTTCTGTATGCAACCAGTTATCACAGACAAGGAAAATTAATAGATGTGAAAGTGAATTCCTTTGTTAGAACGAACAAATAAAAATGTCGGCCATGATTTACACCAATTGTACATTTATGCCAATGAGAATATTTTCTACTAGATTGAGCCATGACGACAGACCAACACAAGTAAAATCCATTACAGACACATAAGTGAGGAATTGTCTTACAAAGCGCAAAATCAATGAATGAACCAAATTCAACCGATTATGTAATATCGAATATCAAACCGCCATACTCAGTTACGCGGCTTAACGTACTTTGCAGTATCGTATTCATTAAACTTGACGGAAAATTATGGCTGCATATTTTCTATGCAATTACTAACAAAAGCATATTGCCTCCTTGTCACACGTGTTTATATTTGACAGTTAAAAAATAGTTGATTTCATGGCTGAAAGTAAGATTTATTAAAATAAAGTTTGCAAAATTCAAATGAAATCAAGTCTTCTACAATTTGACCAATCGCCCAGTATACGGTGATTACGTCCACAGCACGTACATAGAAGTTTCCATCGTTCGTGATCAACATCAAATCCAATCGGCAAATAGCATATCGATGCCTATGAATGTTGCGAAATTAATATATTAACCAATATTTTTTAATGTAACCAGTCGCACAACAAAGCAGAATACCCAAACATGAAATTATTACGCATTTCCACCTGCTAAGGACATTATTGGAGCACAATGTCTAACTGCCAACTGAGGATTGCAAAAGTTGTATGGCTACAAATTTCGGTAATTTCAAATAGGTATTTTGTTCAATTAAGCATTAATTGATTGCGTGTATGGAGCTCAAACCTACCTAAATTTAATTTGCAGAATTGATATATGCCTTAATAGATATTTTGTCAACCGGTCGCATAAACAGAGTGCAACCGTCCATAGGCTTGAACCTTTAAATACTGATTGTAGCTGAGACCTAATATATGCAAGTATAAACCATGGTCAGCATGAACGAAAACTATAATCTCATGCACATTCGTTTCGTGCTTACTGGTGACTCATCAGTAGGAGCCGGTATTATGCCCTTTAACCACAATATATTTTGGTGAGGAATGTTGGATAATAAGACGGCACAATCTCCTAGACGAATGTGGAAACCTACAGTAGCAAAGCTAACATCAGATAAGAGAGTGTCGACAATGCGACTTCAACGCGATCTCATTCCATATATATATATATATATATATATATATATATATATATATATATATATATATATATATATATATATATATATATATATATACACGTATGTACCGATCTGTAAATGATACCAAAACTATGTATATTGCGTCAGTAACCGATACCAACATTATAGTACGCCAGTGTACATGGTGCTAACACTATGATTGTCGAGGTCGGTACTTTATGGTAACAACATGATGGGATATCAATGTATGCTCTAGATTCACCAGAAATTGAGAATTACTACTTTTTCTGAACGACCTGATCCCTTCCAGTAAATCCATACACTCTGGCTGTACTTGATCGATATCAGTTATCACATTTCGTGCGAAAGAATGACATTATTTAAATTAATATATTGCAGTTAAATACTGTTTCCTGCGGAGAACTAATATATGATAAGTATGTATTATGTGTTGCAGCACCTAGTAAAAAAATTAGTTTAGTTGTGACCAGAAGGATATACCAAAGACAGCATGAACGCAAAGTATAATCTCATGCACATTCGTTTCGTGCTTACTGTCATTTCTATATACATCAAACAGATTATCAATGTCTAAGCAGATATTAAAATTTATATATGCAGGTATATACCCCGAAAAGTTTTTCAAACATAGCATTCTAAATCTAAACTATAAAAAATATTAAAGATGGGAGCCTCGACAAGGACATTATATCACGAACAGTCAAATTTTTAGTAGTTAAATCAAGGTTGCGATCTTGATGTAAACACCTATCCGTATAAACTAAGCATTGCATAATGTAGAAAAAAATTCATCAAGAAGAGCGGTTTTGCCCTCATTGGAAACTTTTCACGTACTGTGCAGAATTTGCCGCTGGACAGTATATGAGGTGTACCGAGAAACGGAAGCAACCACTCCACTTGATGAATTGTCTTTTCTTCATTATAGAGTTCTGATCTACAATACTTTAAATCAAGTTTGCGAGCTTGAAGTAAACATCAATCCCATTTTAATTAACCAGTCGTCCGACAACATAGAAAAATTATCGCCAGTTGCATGCACGGACGCTTTTTGACCGTCCATGATTATCATCAGAGTGCGACGGCAAACCGTCTATCGAGGATTAAACCGCATTGAATATATTTGGAAATCAATGATAGATATGCGGCTCTCACCTTTAGCAGTCTTGCATACATTGAACTAGACTGGAAATGTCGGCTGCAAAATTTCTATGCAGTCACAAAAATTACCTGTTTGCAGCTTTCGCCACATATACAAATATAGGCAATACAATTTAACACTAAATGATTGCTTGGATGGTGGTAACAATTGTCTAAATTAAGTTTGTGTGCTTGAAGTAAACACCAATCCCATTGTATTTAACCACGCGTAGGACAACATAGCATATATAGCATATATATTCAATGCGGTTTGATCCTGGATAGTCAGTTTGCCATCGTACTCTGATGATGATCATGGAAGATCGAAACGCGTAAGTGCGTGCGACTGGCGGTAGTTTTACTATGTTGTCCGACGACTGGTTAAATACAACTGGATTGGTGTTTACTTAAAGCTCGCCAACTTGATTTAAAGGAGTGATACCACCAACCGCGCAATCAATTATTGTTAAATTGTATGGCTTATCTACAATAGTTTGTCTTATATTAGAATTGAAAATGGTGCTCGAATTCCTCTAATATTGCTCAGAGAGCTTTAATAATACATACATAGTTTAGGTCCAATCTGCCTCAAGGAATCTAGCAAAAGTTGCATGCATAGCACTCAAATTTTAACCAAGGCGATACGTGGACATCTGTCTATAAAAATGCGCGATTTCTAATACTGTTTTCGAAGCGATATTTCACAAACACGAGCATTACCTTGCGAGTGTTCTTTGTAGGGTAATATTTTATTTTATATTCAGTTTTGATATACGTCACTTTCATATTTTTCATGACAATTTGTTATTGAATAAATTAAGACGATTTGATAAAATTCAAACAAATTATTCTTAATTGAAGAATAAAATCCATTACAGTAACCAGACCATCATCAAGATTTGTTACATTTTTTAAATTAAACAAAATGCCTAACTTATTATTTTCTATTTTGTTATATACGTCAGTTAAAACCAGTTCACTGTTGCAGATTCGTCGATAGCATTTTGATCGCAATATCAGCATTTTTATGCAGCAATGATTAACTTTAATGCTGTATAAACAACCCAAACGTCCTCAGTAAATTTTAATTAACTAACGACATTTCTTATATTAATAATGGACTAAGAATATTTATTGTGCATGATATAGAAATCGTCAAAATAATAATTTTTAATTTAATACAATTTATAGTAAAATTATTGAAGTATTTGTTACTGTCCTGATATAGTTTACATCTGCATATAAAAAATTGTATATATTTGTTTATTGAAATATTTAATCTTTTAGTGACGTGATTAAATCAATACAACTAAGTCGCAATTACCTAATTTATAACTGAAATTTGGGTATAGTGTAATGCAGGGTGTCTCAGTCATTAAAGCAATGTATTGCGAAGCAGACGTGCCAAAGTTTAAGCCATGTCCGCGGCAAATTCTAGCCAGTACGTGATGAGTACCTATAAAGGACGAACCACGTCCACTGGATGAATTGCCTCCTATAAAATAGTAATTTTATTGCCTTTTCTGCATTATGCAATGCTTGGTTTCGACTGACAAATGTATGTACATAATCGGTGAAGTATTTTTATCAAGGTTGCAACCTCAATTAAAGTAAATGGTATCACCGCCCGCGCAACAAATCATTAATTCATTAACTATATCGTAAGGCATGAAATATTTTTGCATAAAACAGACGATCAAAACAATTCCACATACTTTCCAAACATAAACCGCAATACCAGTATCCGTTTTCCTAAAATTAAAAAGAATTATACTTAAATATTTCTTCACTAATTATTATGTATTTTTACGTTTTTGAGAAATAAATAATGCGTGGAAGTATAAATTTGTTAAATTTAGCGTATTTACAAAATAGTCCTGAAAAGGCAATTTTATTTTCGCCAGAACTCAAATGGGCTCTAAAATCTGGTCATTTATTAAGTCAATTTTTAAAGAAAATTTGGATGCCCTTAACGTACATTCTGGGAAACGCGCGTACACGCACACAGAAAAGACAACTTATAGTTTATCTTAAAATCGTCTTCAAACTTATGTTTATTTTGCTGCAATTCGCAATACGTTCTCGTTTTTAGCTTTGAAGAATATTTGAGTGAGATTTACAAACAATGTGTTTAGCTATTGCAGGAACGTTCAGTCCTATGCCAGCTGTGCGCAGTTTAAATTGTTCTTGGAGTCGCTTCCATTGCAATCGGCTAATCCGGCTTACACAGGGCAAAAAGCAGTTATCGCATTTGTCGGATTAAAAACAGTTTTACTGTTCGATTTCAATAAACTTTTCCTTTACATTTCATTTTAGCAGGCACTTTGAAGTATGGAAACACACCAATTGTGAATTACGCATCCGAGAAGTCACTGCTTTAGTAATTCTTCGAGAAAATATTTCGAATAATGACTCACTTGCAAAAGGCATTCCGAGATAATTAATCTTTTGGTTGCGTACGGCTTCATATCTCTGCGTCGTTGTCTATTTGTCATTTTGTCATCAAGAAAACTTTAATTTTACTCTTTTCACAAAAGTTCTTTTGAGCACCAGCAGTACTTGACACTGACAGTCCTCAGAATGCATTTTCTTTATTCTGTCGCATAAATTGCGTATCAAATTTATCGTTTCGCTAAATTTCGACAGCACTGTGTTAAATGATGTACTGCTCTGCGCATGTTTATTTCCGGTATATTTCCCGATTTAGACTGAAATCTTTCTGTCTCAATAGTAAAACACTAATAAAAGACTAGTTGATGTTAAAATACTTAGGAAGGTCTTGTGTTTATACATATTCAATTGTTGCTTTTGGAGATTTTCTAACCATACCACAGATGTGTAGCTAAGTTGATTCCTGACAGAAAATGCAGGCATCAGCTGCTATACTCCATAACGTTCAGCCCATTGGCACTCCATCGACTTGTTTGAACTATTTATCATTAAAGGTGAATTGAATATATTTAGCGCACACATTGCGGAGACATTTTGGATAAATTTTTGGCGTGGAGAAGGATGGCTGGTTATTATCGATGTAGGTATCAAGGAACGCGACGTTTTTAACAACAGGGATGCTTGATAATAGTTTGTTTTAAATCGAAAGCAATAATTTACTTATTACTGAAGCTAAACGATTTTAACCTATTTAAAAAGTAAAAAGTATCGTGAACATAACTGTTTGAGATATTATTTTCTGCTGTGTTTAGAATGGCTTTTCGTTCTCTTGTCTGTTTGTACTGTGTTATTATAATTAAGGTTGCGATCTTGATGTAAGCTCCTGATCCATTATTACTTACATTTGTCTGTAAAAACTAAGAATTCTTCAGTGGAGAAAAGGCAATTCATCCAGTATGTATTAGGTTTTGCGAACCTAGTACCAAATTAGTTCAGTTGTGACCAGAAGGATAAACCAAAGGCAGCATGAACGGAAAGTATAATCTCATGCACATTCGTTTCCTGCTTACTGGCGACTCATCAGTAGGTGCCTGTATTACGCCCTTTAACCACTATATATCTGGTAGAAAGATATTGGAATAATAAGACGGTACAATCGCTAGACGAATGTGTAAAGCCTGTAATAGTGAAGCTAACATAATCTAAACTCAACGACAATGCGACTTCAATGCTAACTCACACTATATCATATATATACCGAGTCTGTAAAGGATACTAACACTATGGTTATTGTGTTAGTAACTGATACCGCTTTGTTTTGAAATCGATAGGTACCGGATACTAACACTATGGTTTCCGAGTCGGTACATGATACCAAACTGATGGATATAAATTTATGCTAAAGTTCACCCAAATTGAGAATTACAACAATTTCCGAACACAATAGCCATAGTGTTAGTATCCTTTACAGACTCGGTATATATATTATATAGTGTGAGTTAGCATTGAAGTCGCATTGTCGTTGACTAGATTGTTAGCTTACTATTACGAATTTACATTCGTCTAGCACATTCGTCATATTCCACATTCTTCTACCAAATATATAATTGCTAAAGAAGATACTACCCTGGTCCCTACGATGAGTCGCTGTAAAGACGAAACAATGTGCATGATATATTTTCGTCCGTTCTACTGCCTTTGAGTATATCCTTCTGGTCACAACTGAACTAATTATGTTACTAGGTTCGTAAAACTAATACACACTTTGCATATATATTAGATCTTTCGCAACAAACAGTATTTAACTGTAGTATATTGAATTGAATGATTGTCATGCTTACCGCGAAATGTGATAACGGATATCGATATGAAGGCCAGAGTGTATGGTTTATCTGGAGTAACAGGTGTTCGGAAATTGTTGTAATTCTCAATTTGGGTGAACTTTAGCATAAATTTGCCAATATCCATCAGGTTGGTATCATGTACTGACTCGGAAACCATAGTGTTAGTATCCGGTACTCATCGATTTCAAAAGGTATCAGTTACTAACACAATAGCCATAGTGTTAGTATCGCTTCTGAACTCGGTATATATATTATATAGTGTGAGTTAGCATTGAAGTCGCATTTTCGTTGAATTTAGATTATGTTAGCTTCACTATTACAGAGTTGACACATTCGTCTAGGAGATTGTACCGTCCTATTATTCCCACATTTCTTCGTACCAAATATATAGTGGATTTAAAGGCGCGTAATGCAGCTTCTACTGTTGAGTCGCCAGTAAGCACAGAAACAAATGTGCATGAGTATACTTTCCGTTCATGCTGCCTTTGGTTTATCCTTCTGGTCACAACTGAACTAATTTGTGTACTAGGTTCGCAAAAACCTAATACATACTTGCATATATATTAGTTCTTCACGCAACAAACAGTATTTAACTGTAATTCGTTCCAGTAGACCAGTTTCGTCCTTATTGGGATTTCATTATGTACTGTACTGAATTTGCCGCGAACAAGGCTCGAACCTGGACACGTCTGCTTCGGCATCTGGTGCTCTAACCACTGAGCCACCTTGCCGCACGACAGAGTGACAAATAGTGGTTAGTACGCGATGATTTCCCAATAAGGACGAAAGGGTCTAGCGGATGAATAACCTTTTCTACACTATACAATTCTTTGTTTATTCTGACATATGTAACTAATAATGGGTCAGGTGCTTATATGAAGATCGCAAACTTGATTATATTAACTGGTACCATCGCCCGCGCAACCAATGTGCTCTGTTATGTTAGTCGTTGACCAGTGACCAGTTGTATACTTTTTATACTCAAAAGAAATTGCGCGACTGGATTAATCGTAATAAACTGGTCTGGGTTTTGACCAACACACTACGAATTCCAGTTGTTTTGTTTGTTCAAATTATTTCGGCTGTCGTTGTCGGCCAACTTCGTAAGTTGTAAAACATGTGATTATGGGTTAACTGAAGAAGACGACCGAGAACGTCAGCCGAAATATGTTGAAGAAACAAAAAAATGGACTCCATGCTGTGATAGTAAAAACGCAGATCAGGTAATACATTGTGCAGATTTGGTATACTGTACATTCTGGCTGCGCGTATTCCCCCTGGTTTTAATTGTTTTGGGCGATGTATGATTTTATTGATTTTAATAGATTTTTTTGATAAATTGTTTCACACGCAAATTTGATAACATGACATAGGAAATTGTTGGTAGTTTGCGATCTACCTTTATTTACTTGCCATGTTTTAAATTTATGGTCGCCATCATAAATATCGCTCGTTTAATTAATATAATCATTGGGATTTATAAGAATGATCGTGTCGCTTTTTTCTGGCTTCATGCATCTAATTTGTTTCTTCTGCCACAATTCGTTGTTTCCTTCTATGTTCTTCCACTTTATTTATACAAATGTCATATCTGCTAAATTGCGTAATACCGGCTTCTACTGATGAGTCGCCAGTAAGCACGAAACGAATGTGCACGAGGTTATACTTTCCGTTCATGCTGTCTTTGGTTTATGCTTCCGGTAATAATTGAAAAAAATTGTTACTAGGTGCGCAACACCTAATACATAATTGCATATATATTAGTTCTCCGCCACAAACAGTATCTAACTGTTATATGTTTAATTTAATGATGTCATGATTATCGCGAAATGTGATAAGTGATATCGATCAATGCCAGAGTGTATGGATTTACTGGAGTAACAGGTGTTCAGAAATTGTTGTAATTCTCAATTTCGGTGAACTATAGCATACATTGATATCCATCATGTTGGTACCATGTACCGACTCGGCAACCATAGTGTTAGTACCATGTACCTTTTCGGTACTATAATGTTGGTATCGGGTACTGACACAATAGCCATAGTGTTAGTATCCTTTACAGACTCGGTATATATATTATATAGAGTGAATTAGCGTTGAAGTCGCATTGTCGAGACTTTATATGATGTTAGCTTCACTACTGCAGGTTTACACATTCGTCTAGGAGATTGTACCGTCCTATTTTCCCACATTCCTCACTCAAATATATAGTGGGTAAAGGGCGTAATACCGGCTCCTACTGATGAGTCGCCAGTAAGCACGAAACGAATGTGCATGAGATTATACTTTTCGTTCATGCTGTCTTCGGTTTATCTTTCTGGTCGTAATTGAACTAATTTGTTACTAGGTGCGCAACACCTAATACGTAATTGCATAATTATTAGTTCTCCGGCACAAAAAGTATCTAACTATTATCGTAATAGATTTGTTTGTTGATTATTTCGATAAATTATATTAAAAAGATCACATTCTTTACAGTCAGTAAAGAGAATTCATTGAACAATCATTAAGAATTTGCCTCTTTAGACTTTTGGCGTTTCTAAGCAACAATAATTTGCAACCTTCGGAACTACTTTGACATTTCTCTTCTTACTCAGCGTGAGTGCTGCTGCCAATGATTTTGTCGGAATGTACAAATCAGGCAAGTACGCTTCGACAGATTTTAAATCAGATGAACGACGCTATATGGAATTAATCTACGTTATAATTATTCATGTACCTTAAATGCAGCAAAATTTGCTGAAAATATAAAATGCTGCAGTCTAAGATTGAACTTAAAGTTAAACTAATTAATTTTAAATTGATCGCGTTATACTGGCCTCCAGTAGGCAAAAACGATATATCAAAACAGTAGTGGTCAAAAACTGCCTATACTCACCAGGTCCAAGAGTTAGACAATCAAGCAGAAACAACCTTAAACATCTGAGTCATCACCTAAAACTTGGAAAATATTTTTAAGTTTCGTGAAAATTCTTGAGCAGAAGCAATTGAAACGCATAGTGTTATCATTATTAATAAATATTTTCTGAAATTATCATTTTTTATATTATTTATATTATTATTTTCAGTATTTTTTTTATTTCTTTGAATTATTATTATTATTGCTATATATATATATATATATATATATATATATATATATATATATATATATATATATATATATATATATATATATATAATCTAACAATTGTCCCAGAATATTTACGTATGGATTTTTATATTATCATTCAAAACTGACAAACACACCCTTCAATCAAGCGAATAATTTTCAGGTGCATGAATGCGCATGTAGAGAATGTCTTCATATAAATTTTCCGCTAAAGTAAAAAGATATACGCGTGCAGCTGATTACAAAAACACTCAACAGGGAATAAATTGATGCAATGCAACATAATAGATTGCGCGCTAAACTTACATAATCAGCAATGTGTGTGGCTTAATTTAATAAACGCGTGCCCTTTACGTAGCATAATGTAACAACGATTTTTCATGCTATTTTATACATGCGTAAACTAAATCATTAAAGAAATACCGCTCTAGATGAGTCTCCCAATGTTATAATTATTTATTATATATTTATCTTATGCAGTATATTTTTATCAAGATCAAATTTGTGTTTATTTTCCAAGCTATCACATTTATAATTATTTCAGCGGCCATTCTGTTATAAAATTATTAATCTGAACACAATATTAAGTTGCAGCTATTTAAAACACATTTTAAAGGAACTGACTTTAAGTTCCTTTTTCAGTGGCTAAAGTGTTGTCACAATGATATGGTAAATAAATTCATCAACAACACTCGAAAGTAAATAAAGAGTTGTGTTTAATTTAATTAATTCTGTTGTTTAATATTTCATCGTCATTCTTTGCCATTCATCTGGTATTTAAACATTTTGAATACTTGAGCAATATACGTGCTTCAAATAATACTTAATGCAATATTTATTAATCTATGCTTATAATCATCGCAATGGCTCAATGGAAGTCTTAACCTCTAAAAATATCATTACGGATTATATCACGCCTCCTGAACGACCAGTGAAAATTAGCAATTTTTTTAACATTGTCTACAAGTTAAACAAGTGAACGCATGTGTTTAACTTGACGGATGTTCATCCTGCTTGCAGATGTGGAAAAAATCCCGCACATAAACAAAACGGCCTCAGGGGTTTTTAAAAATTCTTTATTAGTGGAAATGTGGTTTGTATAGTATACTAACTGAAAATATGCGTTTATATTGATACAACTAAGAGTGACGAGTTGTGTATCAGACAGTAGTTACACCTGAAGAATAATAATCTATTACACTTTTACATCCTGTTGTTTAAAATACAAATGAATACAGAAAATTAGTTTATCTTGTTTTATGCAAATCGTTTGTAGTTTCGAAATAAGCGCTCATGGGTAAATTGTATTTAAATGCTGAATTCAAATTGACTTAGACTCATTTTGAATAATTAAAATATGTGTAATAAAGATATATTTTTACTTGAATTTGTGCATACATGCGTGTGTGAATGCCTTAAAATGTGAATGTCCTGCTTCCTGTTTGATGTTGTACAATGTATGCATTTAATCCAATGTCACTTCCGTCGATTTTCAGAATTGACGATACAAAGCTCCAAATAGTAGAATCGAGTTAAGCTATAGCGACTACAAATTTTTTAAGAATGGAGTGTATAAACGAATTCGTATTCAATTTATGCTTCAGTACACAACCTGTTTTTTTACTAAAATAATTCAAATTTACTTTTTTACTCAATATAATTATATAATGAACAAATAACGCCTATTGACGTGCGAATGCTTTTTTGTATAGTAATGATTAAGGTATTAATACTTGTATTTTGGCATTTAAATTATTAGAAGCACCGTTAATATTGGCATTCATCACATGTTGCTTCGATAATTCACAAATTATGTCTCACTTTTCTTATTCTGAATGGTGTAAAATGAGCTAAATAATTCATCTTGGAAAGCAATCCAACCATAAATGTGATGATATGGATATTGAGAAAAGAGAAGTTTTCCAATTGTCGAAATGCATCATCTCATATTTAGGCTCAATGCTTGTAAATGCTTTTTCACCTTGCATAAAGTTGAGTTTACTGGGAGCAAATTAATAATAAATTAATTCAATAAAACGATCATCGAATGCGCGGGTGGTGGTGAAAATTCTTTAAATGAAGTATGCGAGTTTGAAGTAAATACCAATTCTGCTTTTTTAAACCAGTCATCGAGGAACATCGGAAAAAACGATATGCATTGTATTTATCATGGTATTTTAAAATAGAACATACTTTAGCTATGCTTTCTTTGGTTTAGGAAATTAACCAACACTGTTATACTTTTATTTCAAATTTGTATATGTATTTTTATTTTTAGCCAATTCAATTTTATTTACACAAAGTAGAAAAAATAAGGTATACATTAAATTTACTATTAAATAAAATAGAAAGTGCGTTGAAGCATATCTGTTTATTCTGCTCAATTTTTTCAGTCATTATAATTTGCTGTCCGGCAACGTATTTATTGTTTAGTTTATAAAAGTTTCGAGTAATCCGACTTAGTTGATTGATGACCAAGTTCGCTTGAGTTTGAAAGAATTCATGCAAAAAGACTAATCAAATGAAATTCCATGAGCTATTAAATTTTCGTGATGTATTTTACTGATATTTTATGTTTGTTAATCAAATAAGTGTTTCACTATATTCGCTGGAAGAATTTAAAAAAAATCATTTAACTAAGAATATAAGAAACTTGTTTAAAATTATATATATATATATATATATATATATATATATATATATATATATAATATTGTATTTATAATGAAATATTTAATTTTAGCGAGAATTTTATTTACATTTTACAGATTAATATTAAATATAACCATATTTCACATTGTTTTTTTGATAAGTATTCTTTTTGCTGCATATTTAACGTACGTGACTGCATAGAAATTGTGCGGCCTACATTACCAAGTTCGTAAAACATATGCAAGACCACTAGACGTTAGAGCCGCATGTCTAACTTTGATTTTCTCATATATACATTGCTGTTTGGTCCTCGCTTGCCAGTTTTCCGTCGTGATCTGATGATGAAGGTCGAAGGGTTAATTACAAGGAGAATGATAATTACTTCATGCAAGCAAAATATAATTAAAGAATTTTTCCTACACCAACGCAATCATTGGCTATTTCATGGTATTATCTAAATATATTTCCGTGCCGAACGTTGCAAATACTTAACTACCTTGAATGGAAAAAGAATGTGCAGCCAACATTTCTAATCGAGCAGAAAGTATACTAAACTACCACAGGTGAGAGCCATATATATATATATATATATATATATATATATATACACATTTTTTTATTTATTATGTCCATTGCCTTCAAATATTACACAGTATATTTCTAATTAGGAAGAAAAAACATTAAAACAAATTTGATAATGGCCATTTATTTCGAGAATACTAAACTTCACTTTGCAATATTTTATTTATATACATCCAGGGTTTTCATTTGATTATGTGGGTGGCAACTAATCTGATTTGGTTTTACATCTATTCAATATTTGGGCTTATTAGTATATATGCGTATGTGTAATTGTGTGTGTCTTTTTGCGTGTAAAGGTCTTTCTCGCTGTATTGCAAAGTGATGTCTGATATCTGGTCATTCTTGTATTGATGGATTAATGTTTAACAACCTTTTCGTATTGATGGCTTTTATGTGTAAAAATGTTATTTTCACATGTGTTGTCTTTCGTTTCCTCTTGATCTTCAATTTTTATCTGTCCACTTAGTAACAACGCCGCGTGCGCGGATTGCATTTTGAATGATTATATTTAAAAAAATTCTTCCAAAATATGCGCAGCTGTTTGTTCACCTCTAGTTTGTAGACAATCCGATCGCATATTTGCTTAGTCTGCTCGAAGGGTAGTTCGGTCTATCCTACTTAGTATTGAGTCGCCAGTAAGCACGAAACGAATGTGCATGAGATTAAACTTTTCATTCATGCTGCCTTTGGTTTATCCTTCTGGTCGTAACTGAACTAATTTGTTACTAGGCTCGCAACACCTAATACATACTAGCATATATATTCGTTCTTCGCAACAAACAGTATTTAACTGTTATATATTGAATTGAATGATGTCATTGTTACCGCGAAATGTGATAACTGATATCGATCAAGGCCAGAGTGTATGGATTTACTGGAGTAACAGGTGTTTCGAAATTGTTGTAATTCTCAATTTCGATGAACTATAGCATAAATTGATATCCATCAGGTTGGTACCATGTACCGACTCGGAAACCATAGTGTTAGTACCATGTACCTTTTCGGTACAATAATGTTGGTATCGGTTACTAACACAATAGCCATAGTGTGAGTATCCTTTACAGACTCGGTATATATATTATATAGTGTGAGCTGACGTAAAAGTCGCATTGTCGAAGAATTTATATGATGTTAACTTCATAACTGCAGGTTTACACATTCGTCTAGGAGATTGTACCGTCCTATTATCCCACATTCTTGACTAAAATATATAGTGGTTAAAGGGCGTAATACCGGCTCCTACTGATGAGTCGCCAGTAAGCACGAAACGAATGTGCATGAGATTATACTTTCCGTTCATGCTGCCTTTGGTTTATCCTTCTGGTCACAACTGAACTAATTTGTTACTAGGTCCGCAACACCTAATACATACTTGCATATACATTAGTTCTTCGCAGCAAACAGTATTTAACTGTAATATATTGAATTGAATGATGTCATGCTTACCGCGAAATGTGATAACTGATATCGATCAAGGCCAGAGTGTATGGATTTACTGGAGTAACAGGTGTTCAGAAATTGTTGTAATTCTCAATGTTGGTGAACTATAGCATAGATTGATATTCATTATTTTTTTACCATGTACTGACATAGAAAAAATAGTGATAGTACCATGTAACTTTTCGGTACAATAATGTTGGTATCGGTTACTAACACAATAGCCATAGTGTTAGTATCCTTTACCGACTCGGTATATATATATATATATATATATATATATAATTATATATATTTAAATATATATATATATATATATATTATATAGTGTGAGTTTACGTAAAAGTCGCATTGTCGTAGACTTTATATGATGTTAGCTTCACTATTGCAGGTTTAAACATTCGTCTAGGAGATTGTACCGTCCTATTATTCCACATTCTTCTACCAAATATATAGTGGTTAAAGGGCGTAATACCGGCTCCTACTGATGAGTCGCCAGTAAGCACGAAACGAATGTGCATGAGATTTATACTTTCCGTTCATGCTGCCTTTGGTTTATCATTCTGGTCACAACTGAACTATTTTGTTACTAGGTTCGCAACACCTAATAAATACTTGCATATATATTAGTTCTCCGCAACAAAAAGTATTTAAATGCTTGTAAATTGTTGTTGGGTCTTGTGATTCGTGGCAAGTCAATTAGAATAACATTTTGAAGAAACTTTCAATGTGTAGGCATGGTGCGTGTTAATTTATATAATGGGCTTTATAAATAAATAATAATTTTTCTCATTTTGCTTTATGTAGAATTGAGAAATTAGCCAAATTGAATGATTGCTCCGTTTCCAATATATATTCGGAAGTAGCTGATTTTCCTGACGGGGCCAAGCCCTTTTAAATTAATTTCTGCGGTAAATGTTGATGGATCCTGCTGATCAATTTTCTCTTCCTATGTCCAATATATATGCTACCACACAGCAATGAGAAATTGTAGGCAATTAATGATTTGGAGAGCAATGGTAATTGATTTTTGGCATTTACCCTCATGATTTTAAATGTGCTCCATTTGACATTAAATGTAACACTGGGAAAATTCTCCTTAGCCTTTCTATTTAACGGCCGTGCATTTAACAAATAAAAAAATAATCAGAGTACTTTTATTTTCAAATAAAATATTCAAAATACGTTTTATAGATTAGTTTTTTTTAAATGTTATTATGATTGTGCACGAACTGGATATCGCAACTTGCTAGATAATCTTGTATATGTATTTAATTATAATCAGACATTTCTTTCTCAACGCTGTCTATTTGAGACTTATTAAATGTGTGCTATCTATAACTTTTAGTTAATTTTTGTCATTTTATTAAAGGCATGTCTATTGTCGTTTGCAAGAAGTCTAAATTGTTTGTGATATGTTTGTTAAAGTTTTCGCGACCACATTAAATGCTCGAGAAAACAGAACGCCCTGTTTACAGGTCTAACTTAAACCAACATTCACGGAAGATTTTTGACGTTACAGAATGCAACAGTCGAATGTAAAGTTGGGTCGTTTATAGCAAAATAACGGCCACAGAAATCAAGATATAAAAAGGAACAACATACCTAACCGGATTTAAACAATTACTACTACCATTTGCTCAATAAATAATATTTTATCGTTAAAATTATGGTTTGACAAACAATCTAGAGAGGTTGATATTAAAAACCCTTTATACAATAGTAAACAAGGCGTTATCCTATGATATGAGGCAGAAAATGTATTACATAGGAACAACAATTATTTGGAAAATACTCTGATTTACTAAAACAAAGGAACGTTCAGTTCAATGATTCTTGAACAGTTTGTGACTTCTTTTTGCATTCCTCGTAAATTTCTTTCATCTAAATGTTTTCTACTTTAGTTTTTCACCGATACTCACAACATTGCTTATTTATTTTTATTTAGTTAACCTTATAATTATGCCTTCATATTCATTTATTTAAAGTCATTATTTTGATTAAAATTTATTTCCAGAAGTTTATTTGTAACATATCAGTTCAATTGAATCATTTTGATTCGGTCGTCTATATTGCTTAAATTTCAGATTGACATAAGTATTTACAAATTTATATAAAATTATTCAAAACTTACCACCTGATTTAGAAAAATTTCTATAAATCTTTAAATCAAGTTTGCGAGCTTGAAATAAACACCAATCCCATTGTATTTAATCGGTCTTCGAACAACATAACATAACTACCGCCATATCTGGAAAGTTTCAAATAAAATATTACTATTCCATTAAACGACAATTTGATATAGTTACAGAATGTGAGCAGAATATTGGAAAGAATAATACAAGCATTATTTGATTTTCCATACATAAATATACCTTCATTGTGGTGAATTAACTCGTTCGCTTTATATATATATATATGTATATATATATATATATATATATATATATATATGTATATATATATATGTATATATATATATATATATATATATGTGTATATATATAGTGAGTGTGTGTGTGTCATTGACGTGCTATTCAAGAGAGTATTTATACATTCATATATTAATGATACAAAAGGTAATTTATAATTTTTTTCCACTGGTTCATTTTTTGTGTAGGAATAATAAATTCAGTCTGGAAATTTTAAAAATTATTAGTCGATTAATTTTAAATGTATATTATTGATATTTACGACGTAGTGTCAGTACCAACGATAAATTCTATTCATACATGAAGAGAAAATTAATAATGATAGAAAATACGTAACTGATAAATATTTAATTTTATTTTAATGTCATAACTTCAAATTTAGATCAAAATTTCTTTTTTTTGTATTTTTAGCTATAACTTTTGGGCTTGGAAAAAAGGCTTAGCTTAGTTTAGAGCGTGAAATAAACATAAAAGTTAATTTATAATTGTATAGAAGAAAATCAATTCTGTTTAATTTGTAAATTGTAAGCAGTTTTCTCGAAATTTATAAAGGAATTGAATTATAATTTCTGAGATAATAAAATTAAAGTTTAACTGAAGAGTGTTATAAAAAAGCTAAGCTCTAACCAAAAGACATTTCACGATCGAAATTATTTAGACTTAAACATATATTTAATTTATATTTCTTCAATTTGCTTCAACTTTTATTTTCAAAAAAATAATGATTGAATAGATAAACATTGCGATTATGCCAGAAACTTCGCCGAAAATGGAAAATATTAAGGAAGCCATAAAGATGAATCTGTTGCTTTCTGACAAATAGATGATTTTTTTAAATATTTACACGTCTAGATCTCATTAGAATCTAGAAATCAACCTAATATAAAAGTAAAAGTAATATTTAGAATGAAACGTAAATGTTTAAAAGAAAGCATTCGAGGGTCAAGGTGTTATAAAGGGCGCGTTGTCCCGTTTACCTCCTCGACTTATGCCAGGGTCACTTTCTGTGAAAGTATCAACAACTCTCGGGACTCGTTTGTTAACATTCGGCATATAGGTTTGCACTCAAAGCATGTATGTACTACAAAAAACTGATTTACACTAGATCATCTGAAAGGAAGGCAACACATCGCTAACCTCAAATGGCATCTATATTTAGTGAGCGCTTGACAAATCTCTAATACAATAATTTACAGTGCCAGCTAGAGTGACGCGTTTGGTAGAGATTCATAAACGCGATAACATATGTAGATTAGTTGTGAATATCGAATGTGAATATCCATAATGTATTACATGTCTATTAATAAATTAAATTGTGCCGTTTTTTAGATCCGAACTTGTTGAACAAAAAAGATTATTTTGCTCATCTTATCGAAAAATAATTTAATAACCAATAACGAATTAGCCAGCGCAATTATAAAATCGAGAACGTAAGGAGGTAGATACAGCATGCAAACATTAATAATACAAGAATTACCGTCACGCTTTTATTCATAATTTATTTCTTAATTAACAATTTTATTGATGTTGTATTACCTTTAGTAAAATATGTGTTGCTTTTCTTCAAAGTAAGATTTCGATCTTCGTTTAAAGAATTGTTACAATAAAACACACAATCAAATCATTCTTATATGTATGGCATTTTTCCCAAATACTTTATCGGCCATACATTAATATTAAATATGATACGTGGATATAAATTTTAAAAAATTAAAATATATAATATATATATATATATATATATATATATATATATATATATATATATATATATATATATATATCCTTTTTATATTACTATTTTCAAAATGTGATTATAGTATTTCTTCATCTCTTCTGATTCACTTTAATAAGGTCTCTTATACGCATATTAATCCTACCCTTGATCATTCAACCTTAATTTTATTTATACTTTGGTGCAGAGAACACACATTTATGCGATTTTGTATAAAATATTGCGTAAATAATAAAAAAATAATTCAAATTGGACTAGAAAATTATGTACCAAATACAGCATGAATGAAAGTTGTAATCTCATAGGCACTTTCGGTTCTTGCTAACTGGCGACTCATCGGTAGGAGCCAGTATAACGCCATATATTCATTTTATATTTTGTCAAGTAATGTATAGCATTTGAATGGTAAATATCCCATGCGAAAATTTATTCGAGCAGTTACGGTTTGAACTTCGGAAATACGACTTCAACTTTGAGCAAAATAAACACCAATCCCAATATATTTAAACAGTCTGACAATATAGCAAATGTACCATATGTCACAAAAGCTCACGCGTTTAGACATTCCTTGGTCATCATTAGATTAAGTCACCAAACTGACTAGCCAGAAACAAACTGCAATGCATATATATATATATATATATATATATATATATATATATATATATATACATATATATATATATATAGATATATATATATGGAATACAAAAGACGTCAAACAATTCTGACATCTAGCATTCTTATATTCTTATTTTATAATTCTTTGATATGTCCTTCTCCTTTTTCTTCATCATCTTATTGTTATTAATATTATTATTATTATTGTGATTACTATTATTATTTTTGTATTATTATTATTATTATTATTATTACTATTTTATTAATATTTAAGAATTTTTCAATTATCATTATATTTCTTCTTTTTATTATTATTATTCTGATTCTTATTTTTTATTATTAGAAGTACTTATATAATTTAAAGTATTATATTTTCTTTTTATTATTATTATTAGTAGTAGTAATAGTAGTAGAAGTAGTATTAATATTACTTCATATTTTTCTCGTTAATCGGATTATTAATTTCGTGTATGCATTAAGTCTTAAAAGTTTTGTATTTCACTTTCGTTTAATCAGTGAGAAAATTGTTCGGGAGTAGTTTATATTATCCAGGACTGTGTAGATTGCAGTATTCATAGCAGTTCTGATGGCCATAAGGTTCTTCATATTATATAAATCAAGTTTGCGAGCTTGAAGTAAAGACCAATCCCTTTGTATTTAACAAGTCGTCGAACAACATAACAAAACTACCGCCAACCGAAACGCACTGACGCGTTTCGACCTTCCATGATCATAATCAGAGTAAAACGGCATACTGACCATCGAGGATCAAACCGAATTGAATATATATCGAAATCAAATTTAGATATGCGGCTCTCACCTTTAGCTGTCTCGCATACATTGAACTTGACTGGAAATGTCGGCTGCACAATTTCTATGCAGCCACGAACATTAATTGTTTGCAGCTTTCGCCACGTATACAAATATAGGCAATACAATTTAACAATAATTGATTGCGCGGGTGGCGGCAAAAATTCTTTAAATCAAGTTTGCGAGCTTCAAGTAAACGCAAATCCCATTGCATTTAACCAGTCGTTGAACAACATAACAAAACTACTGCCAACCTCAACGCCCTGAGGCGTTTCGACCTTCCATGATCATCATCAGAGTTTAGTCCGTTTCGAGATTACGGTTCTAAATTGCTTAATTTTTTGATGAAACTAAATTGATTTTCCATACGCTTATGTTTGCATCCGAAACAACGCCAATATATAAACTATATGCGATTTAAGTGTTTATAGAAATTGATTTTTATCTTCTTGCTTAATGATTTGCGTTACGCCGAATTATAATTTCATTTTTGAATTTAAAAAAAAACTGCCGTTTTATTCCATTTCAAGCGGTGTGCAACCATAGAGTACGGTAGGCCGTATATTAACCGTAGCTGTAATAATAGAGTTTTGTTGGCATTTTATGTAACTAGGACTGTGTGGCGTCTAAAATCCCCTGTCAAAAGACCGGTCAGGACAATTGTTACATAGAGTAAGGCTTCGCATTTAGGATAGCTCTCCCTTGATTTTGTACATCGCAAATATGCCTCACTCAGTTTTTCTGGTATATATATATATATATATATATATATATATATATATATATATATATATATATATATATATATATTATGATCATTGCCTTCCAATATTAGACAGTTTGTTTCTAATCAGGAAGAAAAAATATATTAATGGATAATGTCCATTTTTCGAGACGACTAAGCTACTTTACAATCTTTCAATTATATTACATCATGGTTTCATTTAGTTGTATAGGGGTGGCAACAAATCTGACTCCGTTCTACTTCTATTTCTTGTTTGGGCTGATGAGCAAGTGTGTATGCACCATTTCTTCCTAATTATATATATATATATATATATATATATATATATATATATATATATATGTGTGTGTGTGTATATCTTTCTCGACTTAATCTTATAGTGATCATTTAGAGGAAACAAAGCAATCATATAGCAAATACTAAACGAAATTTCTTCGTTATTTTTCTGCTTAATCAAACTAAAATATGTAGAATAAGGTTACCTAAACAAAAATGTTGACTAAATTAGAATTTTCAAAGAGTTTATATATATATATAAATAAAGAGGGGCTATGGTTTTAGAGATTGTGTTTTTTTATATCATGTGTGTGTTCGGTATTTATATGATGGTGGGTGAGATAATAAATTTCTTTTTATGTCCTTGTATGTATAAATTTCAAGTAATGAACCTAGGTATACCATCGATAGCCTTCTATAAGAAACGTTAAATTGTAGATTTGCATAAACTGTTTTTACATATATAACTAATCAAGAATTGAAATGTAAATTTTAATAGTCTATTTAAAAATATATTGTGCACGAAAATAGAGCACGGTATTGATAGTCCACCAGAAATGAAGATTTCATAAACCGCATAGATTAGCGAACAATTATATTACGCTTACTGTTAATGATTACGGTTTTGTGAGAATTCTGGCCTCCAAGAATTATACGCCTAAGCAATATCATTGTTTCAGGTTTTTTGGTATTCATTTTAAATTCGAAAAAACGAATAATATAGTCTGTCTTGACTTTTTCACGGAAAACACAAAGTTTGTTTAACACAAAAAGTAGGTTAACTGCCAAAGTAGTGGCGTGAGCATATCCGACACAATAGATAATGGAATAGAAGTACGAGTCGGCTGATGGATATAGGCGTAAGAACACTTTTATGGCTATATATACAACCTGAACATTTGAATGGTCGAATTATATCTCTAAACGGAAGTATCTGCCTCTGGCATATATCCAATAATAAATAAAAAGGCTTGCAGAAAAGAGCATCAGGAATAGTGCTAAAATTAGTTTGCTCCAGTAATTTTTTGGAATCTCGATTACGCTATTTCTAGTTTTGTGCACTGGTTATTTTCATTAGTATTTTTGAATTTTTGGAACGACATGAAATTGACATTCGCACAACATTTCTGTTAAATGACCGTGCGGTTGAAGATTTCCCTCGAGGGCTTGTATATTTATTCGTTACTAATTGTGCGGCTTAAAATGTTTTTGTCGGTAACATGTTATTTCTTCTAGAATGTTCAAAGTTATCTTGACGTGTTAAGTCTATATTTTAAGACGATTTAGAAAATATAACTCCTTACAAGATTTGAGAATACACAAAAATGTCTGTTCTTTCTGAAGAAACGTTTGAAAAATATTTAACCATTTACGAAGTCGTTTTTATCAAAAAATAAGTAGCGGACTGGAATATACAAAAGATAAAATAACAAAATATTCTAATTGCCTTTTGACGAATCTGCAAAATCTGAAATATTATTCTAGTAAGCAGCCAATTTTTGGTTATTGGGTGGCCCACCGAACTGGCATAAATTCCATGTATAGTCAGCTGCTGAATTTAAATCAGTATCTACGTGAGAATTCAAAAAATGCACACACAGTAGAACGACTTATTTTGCAATTTTCACACTCAACGTTATTATCATGGCCACAAAGCATAAATTATGTGCAATTAGGCATCGCAAACAAAATTAAGAGAAAAAGGTGCAAGTATTCTAATACCAAGATACGAAATACTGGCGATATGCAATGTACCTATTGAAAGGTAAACACATCATATGCTTCACTTAGTATTAAAATGAAAGTAGCCCCTATACTCTCATTCATACACACCACATAAGCTATTGCAGCACTCTGCTTCGAATTCTTAATATACGTATAACTAAAAGTCAAAATTAGTCTAATTCTTTCTCTGAAATGTAGGCCTAGAAGAAACAAATTTTGTTCCTGAATGTTCACTGAATAAATTAGCCAATTTGTCCACACTTGTCATATTAACGATTATCCCAGATTTTTCTTAACTTATATTGGATGATTTGTAACACTCAATGCTAATATATAATGTACAACTGTCTCTTTTATTTATTAAATTGTAGTTAGCAGTAATGCAATCACAAATTTAAGTGCCTGAACAAGATTTGACAAATACTTTACTTTACAATTATTTGTGCAAAAATATTACGCTCTAATTCATAATGAGGAATCACTGAAATTTACAGTCGAAATATAAGAACAAAAGTGGTCGTTTTCCAATAAAATCAAGTGGATAATAGCTCAAGAGGAAATGTAATTGGTCCCACAGCTTAGGACGCAAAAACTTTTTAAAGATAATTTGCAATTTTCATATTAATTTAACGGCAAGAGAACGAAATGTGGTTTGTTATTTTCTCCCAATGATTGTAGCAAGGAGCCAAACTGTAGAAAGCGGGTTTTAAAGGTGAGATTGTGCACCTGGACAAATATTCGTTCTCCGAGAGCCAAATCTAACTAGCAAAAATGTTTATAACATTGGGTTAAATAGCCAAATATGTACACATACATCATCTTAAAAGAAACGTATGGTTACATTTTTGAAAAATTCTTGAAACATTTAATAGCTGTTAATATTTATAAACAAATTGCTAATGAAGTACAATTGAAATTGTATGAATTCGTAACGAGGCGCGCACACTTTTTTATGGTAACTTTATGCACGACTATCTCTTATATGTATATCTGCATAATGATCATTTCACATATTACACCTCTAAGAATGCGCAATACCTTCACATTTCTAACTATAAAATAGTAACTGTTATTTCTTAATTTGGGTGCGGTTACATTTTTTTGAAAATTAACTTTTGCTTTTTAAGTGAACAGTATTAAATTTTTCGATTGCATAAGGTCGTTCGTGTTAAACCTGCCAGTTGGTAGTTTTAGAATCATGACTTTTATTTTTTCAAATATTACAGTGATTAATTTTAATCAAGTTTGTGATCTTAATAGAAACACCTGGCCCATTATGCATATACATCTGCCAGTATAATACATGAATTGTATAGTGTAGAAAAGGCAGTTCGTCAAGTCTACCGGTTGCGTCCTTATAGGGAACAAATCAAGTAATCTCCAGAATTTTCCGGTCTACCAGTTAAATTGTTATTTCTACACTACACAACGATTGGTTTATACTGACAAATGTAAGTACATAAACGTCAGGTGTTTATATCCAGATCGCTACCTTGATTAGAAGTAATTGTTCATTTAAATACAGTCCAGTTATTGATTCCACGTCGCTACGCTTAAAACAATAAACTAGTATGTACAAAGCTTTTCTATTTGTTGTGCTCCAATTTTGCTGTTATATACATAAAATCATGAAATGTTCTTTTATATCTTATGCAACAAAATCAAAGATAATGAATTTACCGAAGATCACGCACATTTGTGCACTTGTCCGTATCTACCGTTTTTTGGTTTAACTTAGAAATAAGAAATTATTTTGAAATGCGAGCTTTAATAAAATTCACTTAACCCTTCCTGTGTTCAAAAACAAAAAGAAATTTTATCAGATATAAAAAACGTTTCTTTCGCAATATCTTCTCAAATATCTACTAATGAACATATCTTTATATATAAGTTGGAAAGCAAAACAAGATAGAAACTTTTGAACATAAAAAGGGTGTGAAAATGGAAATCAATCAATTGCGTGCGTCACATCCAGTTTAAGCTCAATGCTTCTACGTGCTTCTTCTGCTTGCATAAATCCGGCCGCCATTGGCTTATCCATAAAGCTTCGTATGTGGCTAGCTCCCTTTTATTTTTGCACACGGGAAGGGTACAATGAAATAAGAAATTGTTTCTATGGCAACATTAATTAATATGATAAATACATATGTCAACAATTAGGAGGAGAGCGACCTTCCGTTCCACCAGACTGCTTTTGGGTGGTGACAACTTATATTACATAAATGCCACAAATATGAAATATGTATTTTGATATGTATGTATGTATGATGATGATATGTATGTAATTGTATGCTTTATGTATTTTGGAAGGTCGGTAAATCTGTGGCAAAATTGTTAAACTCTCAAATATGTAAAAGTTGCATATGCCTATTTTAAAAGAAGTAGGTTATATATATATATATATATATATATATATATATATATATATATATATATATATATAGTTCCTCATGTTTTCGCTATGATCCTACAAGTAAAATGGAATTAAGAATTCCCAAAAACAACTGAAATGCAAAACATAAAGTGCGTATCTTTAAAAATAAGGTAGATAAAATGTATTTAATAGATTTCTGTTACCATGAAAAAAGTAGTGATGTCATGAAGATTCGAAAAAACAGTTATTTTGTGAAGTTATCAAGAATAACCTTTAAATAAGAAAAAATAAAATCAAGAAATTAAAATTGAATGAATTAAATTTAAAACGGGAAAAAATTCAAAGAAATTTGTAAACAATACTTTACCAAATCTGGGCTGCAGAATAAATGGCTTTTATACATTTTTAGCCCTTTAGTATATTATATAGGTCGATGTTTCTAAATAATTGAGTCTTTATAGAGCTCCATATCTGATAGGCTGCCAAACACCTGAATGTTTATTTTCAAGTTTCTTTTTTAAAAATTTTGATCACACAGTATATAAATGATGAAAACGTAGTTATGTAGCAAATTGGATATTATCATAAAATGCCCTCATCAGAAACCGCGATGGTACATTCATTTTTAGGGGATGCAAATTCGGCAAAAGAGAAAGTTCTCCTTTTTTAATCATATGCATACAAACACTTACAGACACCAACATAAACACGAACAAATTGAAAATTAAATTAGGTTTTTTACATTGCAGATATCGAATCCTAATAGACTACTACTAAATCCGTTATTTCAGATTTGTCTTCCTTTTAGATATTATGCAATATGTTAAAAACAAAAACCAAGATAAGTGAAAAATAACCCCAAAATTTGATTGTAAAAACTGCCAGTAATTTCAAAATTCGCATGCTATCGAAATCATTTCACAATAACGAAGACACGCGGCTACAATCAAAGCACGATTTTATAATTGAACTCCGTCCAAAAAAAATTTCCGAAGATTGATTGGAATACTCAATCGCTAATTGCGTTTTTTATTGGTGTTTTCTAATAAAATAAATTTTCAACTTTTTATACTATTATTGTCCAATGGTTTTATCGTAAGTGCTTCAAACATTTTTATTATCTTGTAAAAAACTATTTTAATTTATGACCAACATTTTGTATTTGTCTCGCAGCCTGCATAATTAATTGTGTCGGGTATGGCTGATTTACATTATGCTGATATTTCATTGTTAAAAGCATGTTGAAGTAAGTTGCGTGCTTTTTCTGACCAGAA